>JAHPZR010007820.1:0-42500 GCA_019787425.1 Platygyra sinensis | reverse complement strand
AAAAATCCTTTCTTACCTACTGAGTAGAACTTCCACATGAAAAATAATGGCTTGAATACTTGTATTTGACTCGCGTTATATTTGAAATACATTTTCTTTCTTCAAAAAACACTTTGGAAGCTAACAAATGCGAAGAACGTGCCGGTGCGTGGAAGTGGCTGCCATTACTTGTTACCAGTCCAAATGGAATCACCTTCTGGACCGAAAGGCACTGGAGACTAGCCTAGTTTGTTTTCGCATCAGTCTTCGAAGTGTCAGTCGATTTCGTTCTTGAAAATTAGTTTCTTTATAAAGGTAGAAATGATGTTATGATTCTGCAAACTTGAGAATTTCTTATCCCTGTTTATCTCTGTCTATTTGTATGTAATTTTGCTGCAAAAATGGCTTTCGTTCCGAGTCTGTTGGCGATCGTGTTCGTAGTAAAAGTACGGTGTCAGTTTCATCCACACTCATTTTCAGTCCTCCAATGGAAATTGTACCTACGAAGGAAGTTTGTCGTGTAGGAAGGTAATTTGACAAGTTAACATTTTATCTTTTCTTTTAAAGCATGTCTCACTAAAGTGCTGAATGCTTTCTTTGCGAGTATCTTCAGATATAGATGTTACAATCGATCGAGAATATTTTGTAGTTATGTGCAATTATACAAATCTCTAAATGTTGGAGTGTTTACTTTTACTTTTACACACTTTCTTGCCAAAACTATATTTTCCAGAGGGTATGGGGGGTGTACAAAATAGTAGTGGAAATTCCGGAGGGGTGGGGGGTTAATTTATTGGTCAAAAAATGGAAATTCCGAGGAGGAGGGGGGGCTTACGTGAAATTCCCTCCGTGGTGGGGGTATGGATATTTTCTGGAACTACACAATATAAATTGAACCATAGTTCCCAATGGATTACATCCAAGCTTCAGAAACAAATGCATGATCGGGATATTCTAAAAGTTAAGTAAATTTAATGATTTAGGTTAGTGGACACTATTCAAAAAAACAATGAAATATAGTAAATGGCGAAATCAGACTAGCCAAGCAAGCCTAATACAACGAGTATATGGACGATTCCAGAAAGACCTGGCAGACTATCAAAAGACCCACTTTGTGAAAATCTGAGAAAAAACCAGTAACATTCCTTAGAGTAAATAGAGTATCAATAACAAATCCAGCTGCGCTGTTGAACCAATTTTATAATCATTTTGCTTCTAATGGTCCGAAACTTGCCAGCAATATTGATTCTTCAAAAATAGTGATGGCTATCACAAGTATCTCATTGGCACAGACAACCAGTTTCAGCTCCTTCCGACCAGTACAAATAAAGTTGTCACCTTTGAATCAATTTGAATAAGCCAAAGGCAGCTGGTGTTGACAAAATACTGTAAACACCAGTGAAACGTCAGTCACCAACAACAGTTCTTTTCAGAACTGCACTTACCCGGATGATCACACAATATGAACTACTGATATTCCTGGGTTCAAACCATTTACAACGGATAGAACAAGCATTTCCATTGTAGCTACATTTCATTAGGATCAGTTGAATTGTATATCAGATCCCAACATTGAGAAGTAATATCGTTCCAAAAATTTATTTGATTGAATTTTCTTAAATTTCTATAGGTTATGTCATAAGCAATTACAACCTTGCCTTATTTCCTAAGTTACCCCTGCCTGATGCAGGTGAAAGGTTTGAAAAAATGTGTGAATTTGCTTGGACAAAAACAAAACAGCAAATTCTGTCACTTTAGAAATAGCACATGCTTTGAAGAAAAACTAGAGAACAGGATGAAAGTGACCATTGGCATCACTGCAAGGAAGTTTGGTATAGTGGCAAGGAGAATTGCTAATTTTGATACTGAGGTTAAACAACTTCAACAATCTAGGCTTGTACAGACAGCTGCTGTGAAGAATGGAGTAGAAATGTAGAAAAGAGCAGCATTCATATGTGCCACTAAAGGAAAGCAAGGGACGGTAAACTTGTACTCAAGTGGTCTGGTTGTAAATCCAAAATCCCTTTGGCTTGGCAGGTGGACGTAAACGGTTGGTGTACTTTATAGTTGGTAATCACAGTGTATTAACTCTCTATTTTATAAAATGACTCAGTTTAAATTTGCATAGGACTAATTCTTAAAAAACTACTTGTGACTTTCTTCACCTTCAAAGACATTGACAGCATATTTTGGTGACTTTTTTTTGCTTTCCAGAACAACACTTGTCATCAGCTTTTTAATGTCACTGTCACTAGACTCGATGACACAAGTTTGGGTTTCTTTCTATGTTGAAATAAGAGAAAAGAAAAGTTAAAATTCTTGTGCTATGTTTAAGTTTCTTCTTGATGGAAACAATCAGAGGACAAATATAAACGTGGGCGGGGGTTATTGCGTGATTTACACCACATGACCCAAAGTAGCCAATAAAATCACTCTAAAATTAATGTGTGGGTTGTAATAATTTTCATGATCAAAGTAGCTCCTTAGGTGTAATGTAGATTTGAAGAGCGGATAAAGATCATCAGGGATATAAATAGAAATGGTTTGTAACTCTTTCCTCCCCATTTTTCAATTCCAGATTAAAGGAAATACAAACACAAAAGAAACCTTCTTATTTGTATGAGCCAACACAGAATTTGTTGAGTTATTTTTTTTGTAAAAAAATACCTCTTAGTCGGCACATCGAGTATGTTATGGATGGGTCAACGGATCAGTGAGTGAGTCAGTGAGTGAGAGATGTATGTATGTCACACCAATCAGATCGGATCTACTATAAACAGCCAATCAAATTTCTTGTTTTAAAGGTAAATGATATATGAGAAGATTTGATCCCAATACAGTTCAGAACGGTCATATTAATTATTCTATAAAAGAGGAGAAAGTATTCATATATTGGGTTTACTTCAGCATTTTCTGTGGGTTAGGCTGAGGATTTTATGAGCCTTGAGGTTTGAAACAGTGCTTGAGCTAGTTGTATGCAAATGAGTGAGATGTTTTTTTTTTTTTTTTAGTTACAAAGGTAACTTGATATTTTTGTTTTTCACAAGGAGTAAATTCAATTAGACGTCACGCATCGTTGCTTCTAGTTCTTAGGAAATGTTTTAGAGGAGACGGGACTATCTTGATTTAATTTTGAAAGAGTTCGAACGTTTACAATAGGTACAGGAAACGATTATTTTGTTCTTGTTGCATGCAAATATAGAGAGATATTTTTATTTTTTAGTTACAAAGCTAAGGGTAATTTGACACTTTTGTTTTTCACAAGGGAGTAAATTCAATTAGAGCTGATACATCGTCACCACTTGTTCCCACGAGATGCTTGCTATTTTTAGTTACAAATGGTAACTTGACACTTTTGTTTTTCATATGGGAGCAAATCGTTCCCACGAGATGCTTGCTACTTTTAGTTACAAACGGTAATTTGACACTTTTGTTTTTCACTTGAGAGCAAATCGTTCGCGCAAGATGTTTGCTATTTTTAGTTATAAATGGTAACCTGACACTTTTGTTTTTCCTATTGGAGTAAATTAAATTAAACTTTCAACGTGCCAGGACGGTTTTTTCTCTTTCTTTCTGTTTTCGATGAAGAAGTGTTGTGTAAAACAGGTAAACTTACGACTCGTATAAAATGCGAAAAGGTCCCTTAACTTGAGTATTTTGAGCAAAAATTCCTCTTGGGGGTTGGAAGGGCTATATGGTCGATGAGTGAGGGAGTTATGCATGTGCGCGCGTCACACCAATCACGGTGTGGGTATCAAAGAACGAATCAAATTGCCTGTTAGAAAATAAGATGGTACCTACATTAATCTGGAGACATGTCGGATTATTGTACGTTGTTCAGTCAAACATTTGATGGCTTACTATTTAGCCATCTTGCCTTTACTGATGTAACATGGTATGTACATCATAAATTCCCAGTTTCTTTCTTGCTGTACATCCCAACCAAAAAACATTAACTAAAGCATTACTGTAAACAGTTCTACGAATGCTCCTTTCACAAAAAAATAACTCTTGCACGCTTTGCGTGCCTATGTTTCACAATTGAAGGCAATTTTTCTCAGTTGGTCATGAACTTTTCTCATTTCTAATTATATATCAATTCTGCGAGGAGAAATATGTTCCTGATCACAAAGGACTGTGCACTCGTTTGTCCAACTGTTGGAAGCTGCATATTAGCTTTTCTCTGAAGGATTGTGATGCCATTGAGACTGTATCAGGACTGCCTCACTTTTAAATCATTTTTCCTGAACTGTCCACATTGTGAAGATAGTCAGCCACTTGAAAATGTTTAAAACATACCTTGCTGTTTGGAGAGATCTACGTATGTATTGTCCATGACTTTTTAGATGGTGCATTATCTGAGCTTACATATGACAAAAAAGTGATACAAGAGGCTTTCCTCACCTGATAACATCCTCCTTCATCTCATCAATTCTTTGGAATCCATTGCCTTTGCAGTTCAAGGCTACTTGGGAAACAGTACAATGAAAATTCACTGCTGTAGTGACTGTGGGGAAGCAGGAAATACAACAGTGACAGGAACTTCACTATGTTTCACTTTGGTTCCACAGCTTACAAACATTGCCAACTTTCATGGATTCTGTGTTGATTCCTGAACTTTTGCTTAAACTCTTGGAGGGAGGTGAGGTACTTGTGATCCCAATTTTGCCAAAAGTGTTGAATCAGTAACATAACACATATTGCTTCCCTCAGGAAATTTGTATTTGTTTGCTAGGTGGGCTCACTCACTTAGTCACTTTTAACTAGTAGATGTTGTAGTGACATGATTTGCTGGCCATAAAGAGAGATGCCAACCTCTGGAAATCTAAAATCTGGAGATTCTTCTTTTATAACACCCCAGCATCGAACTGCTCCACTCCCAAGAAGAAAGCGACCTCCCCCACCCCATCAAATTGACCTTCATCCCCCAAATCGACTAAAGGCCTGTCCAAATGGGAAATTTCTGGTGACCAAACACCGTCAAACTTTGTTTGATGACCAAACATTTCACCGTTTGGCCACCTTGTTTGGTGCTGTTTGATCGTGTTTGGTTGTGTTTGATAAAATTTGAAAGCCATTGTGGCTGCTTCAAGGTAACTTTACCCAGAAGAGTTTCAAGACTCAACAAGAACAAGTTTATTCACAGGTAGCGAGTGAAGAATGCAGGTTACCCGAAATAAAAATCTGGGTGATGAAAAAATGAAAATCAACAAACTTAATTACTAGAACATTGCTACGAAAAGCACTTACAACAATTCTTGAAGGGTACAAAGGCTGATTCTTACTGTTTGAGTCTACTGAAACATTATGCGAGCCGATGGAAAACGATTTCTCTCACAAGCACCATGCGATACAAAAAACAGAAACATGGCGGAAAGCCAGACAAATGAGCGGTTACCTAGCACAGTCCGCTGACACAATTTGGCTGTACTTGCAGCCACATGGCTCCCCAAATTGTTTTTAACAATTACTTAAACCTTAAAAAAGTTCTTCAACAGTCACTTGTACTTAATCAAGGAAACATTCACTTATATTGTTCACTTGCACGGTTTTGTTTAACATCTGGCTCCTTGATGGGGAATTCCCCGGTCACTGCATTGCTCTCAGATGGAATCATCTTGATTCATCACAAGGTAACAGTAGAACCAACTTGTGAATTGGTCTTTGTAACATTGTTGGAGGCTTTTGGCATCTTCTTGGTTATCAAGCTCTCTGTCAGCCTTCAAGATTTTGACTTTCCTGACACAACCATCTTCACTTGGGTAGACTTCGACGACCTTGGCAAGCGGCCACTGGTTACGTGGTCCATCATCTTCTTTGGAAATCACTATGTCTCCTACAGCCATATTCCGCCTTGGTTGCGTCCACATGGAACGAGACTGCAGGTTTTGCAGAAACTCTTGACGCCACCTAAACCAAAACTGAATGGCCATGTACTGTACTCTACGCCACCATTTACGACAGTATAGATCTGCCCTTTGGAACTTGCCAGGCGGCGGAAGCACAAGTTTCTGCTTTAGGGTGAGCAAATGGTTTGGAGTTAGAGGCTCGGGTGCCTCTGGATCATTCAGGTCATTGACAGAGAGTGGTCTGGAGTTAAGTATACTCTCAACTTCAGTCATGAGGGGTTCTGAATGCCTCGTCGTCCAGTTGGGTGCCAGCACTGACAAGTAGAGTTTCCAATGTACAGCGAACTGTCTGTATAAGATGTTCCCACATCCCACCCATATGACTTGAATGGGGGACATTCATCTGAAATGGTATCCACTCGCAGCCATTCTCCGCAAGGTACTCCTGCAACTGCACTTGATCCAGTTCTTCCGTAGCTGCTTTCAACTCATTTCGTGCTCCAACGAAATTTGTCCCTTGATTGCACTCTAGTTGTCTTGCTGGGCCACGTTGACTGAGGAAACGGCTTAGGGCATTCATAAAGGAAGAGGTGCTTAAGGAGTTGGCTGTTTCCAAGTGTACACTTCTGCTTGCCATACAGGTAAATATGACTCCGTAACGTTTTACTTCGCTTCTTCTCTCTTTGATTAGAAAGGGCCCGAAGAAGTCAACAGCAGAGTATAAGAACGGTGGTGACAGTTCAACTTGATCTATTGGCAGATCTGATATCTTCCGAGTCTCCAGGTGGTAACGCAATTTTCTGCAGATTACACACTGAGATATGCAGTTTGACACTTCTGAAGAACCACCAACTATCCATTAACCTCTCTGTCGTAACTCGTTTTGAGTGATTCCTCTTCCACTGTGGTTCAGTTTACCATGGCAGAACCTGATAACAAATCTGTAATTGGACTCTTCCGTGGAAGTATTACTGGATGCTTTGTTGCTACCGGAAGATCAGCTCATTTGATGTGACCACCGATTTGCATGAAGCCATCTTTATCCAGGAAGGGATCAAGACGGTACAAATAACTGGACATCTTGACAGTCTGATTTCTCTGTTTTGATAACTCTCTTGTTGATACTTCTTCTCCAACCACTTTAAGCTTCAGTAGAACTTGGATTTCTTCGTAGAAATGTTCACATTATATAATCTTCAGGACTTCCTTTCTGTAAGCGTAACTGACACCTTTGGCAACTGTGTAACACACTTTGCATTCTCTTGTTCGCTCAACTTTTCTGTTTTTCAGTTTGGACTTAAGTTGCAGACACAGGGCCACTACCTTCAGAAGACGCCACCAGCTTGATATGTGGGCTAAGCGGTCCGACTTGAATGTATCAGGGTTCACTAGTGCACACATGGTCACCCACCCTCGACCCACCCTTCACTAAACACACTAAGCCACACACCCACCAACTCAGGTAGCTTGATTTATAGCAGCAGTGACTATGGCAGAGTATTGTTAAGTAGAAACTATTACTTTTATTGTGAGCAGTTGTACAATTGTAGTAGAACTTGAAATCCGTTGACCAGACTATCTTGGCATGATGATATCCACTTGAGCATCAAAGGTAGGTATGATTTCTCCTTTTAATGCAGGTGTACATACTTGACTTGTCATTTGCTCTTATTCTGTGGAAGCGGTGGAGTAAGTCGCAAAAGGCTGTTGACTTATTTTTAGTGCAGAGTGCACTATTGGGATGGTTTGGGGGTTGACGCCGCTAACGCACTATGGAAATAAGGCACTAAGGTGATAAGGTGTAAACTTTAATGTTTGTTTAATTAATTAATTTCAATTAATTAATTAGCCTTGTTTTGAGCGGGTGGGGTAGGTACCTTTGATTGCTACGTAAAACGTACCATACTTACATAAGTTCTGTCGTAACATCAGAAAACTATATATGGTTCCAATATTCTCTTGTTATCCTTGTGGTACTATTCTCTTAAGAACAAAAGCGATTTACACGAAGCGCATGCGCAGATGCGCAGATTGATTAGCATTAGTGTTAACTATATGTTGGGTCGATGCATTTCATACACAATTATACACAAACGTTTAGTGCTTTTCCTTGCGGTTGAACACAGTATGTAAGACGCATGCGCTCTAGCATTGTCAGCGTGATACGAGTTCAGATTCACGCGTGCGATACCACACTCTCGTCTTAACGGCCAATAGCAGTCATATTTCGGGTAATATCAGTTCCCCCTTTTAGTGCAAAGAAGGCTTTTGTGACAACACTTCCGAGTTAACGGCATCAAATATTACTGTAGACACTGTGGCACTCATGCACGGAAACCGCAAATAAATTTAGTCAGTCTTTGAGGGGGCGCATTCACCTATGTAGGATATCGGTCAAGGTGAACCGCTTCTCGGTTGTATAAATCGATATCGTTGTGTATTTTGAACTGGCTTACTGTTAACACCATCGGTGGCAACCTAATAAGATCGTGCTATTCCGAGACACGACGTGACTATTTGATAATTAAATTAGTAATTGTTTATCGTATATTAAAGACTTATGCGCTCGTGGGTTCAAATCCCATCTGGGACTCGGATTTTTTCCGACCTCTCCATAAATTCAATAATTGTTTATCAATGATATGAAAATTTGCCTCTTGATTGAAACAAAATCATTCCTCTTCCAATTTTTTCATAAGTAAATAACATTATTTCATTTTTCTCAGGAAAAAAGCGAGCATATCATCTTTGTATGTTTTTGAGAAAACAAGGGTATCATGTTACAAACTTTGCGAGAAAAACAAAAGTATCAAGTTACAAACGTTGGCGTTGAAAAACTAAAAGTATCACGTTTGCTAGTTCAACGTATTAATGAATTTAGAATGAACGAAATTCCACGTACAACACCACAGTAAAATTTAAAACCGTCTTGACAAACAGTAATTGTAAGTTATTTTTGGGCCTTAAACTAACAAGTTACATACAGGTAGCTGATGACTCAAAACGTACTGACAGTCCTGCATTAGCCTGCGTAGCAAGCGTTTCCGTGGAGCAAAGGGCGAAGAAACGGGGTTTTAGGCGTTTTCCCCGCGCAAAAATTGGGGCGAGAACAAAAATAAGAAAGAGGGGGTGGGGGAGGGGAAGGAAGGAAACGCTTGCTGCCAAGCATTGTGATTTTCAAAACCACCCACTTGGCCTTTCATGCCTGACTGATTTCACGCTGTCATCACAAGCATTCAAGTTGCGTTTGTAATCCTTGTGCTCGCAAGATTCGAAATCTTGGATCACCTTATTTTTCCGTCTAATAAGAATCATACAAGGTTACGCTAGGTGCCAGAGATTCTTTTTTCGTATTTTAGTGACGAACCTGCGATCGTGACCGGCAAAGCCACTCATCAAATTAAATCTTCGCCCTTTTGTCGCGGTAGTGAACTTTGAACCAAAACAAACAAAGAGCATACGACGGAGAAATCTTGATGACTCCGGGCGACCAATGCAGGCTTTCAAAGTTAAATTTCGTAATTTATAATTGAGCTATATTGCTACTCAATCCGTCTAAAGGAGGGACCGCAAGGGTGAAGTTTTAGCACAAATATGTGAGAAGTATTCAAGTCGCGTTTGTATAATCCTTGTGCTCGAGAAGACTAAATGTTTGGTAAGGCAAATATGTCATAAAAACTGGCATGCCGCAGCTCACTATAACAAATCATTCAGAATTGTACCCAGAGGTTCTAAATTCTCTCAAGAAAAATGCATCTAACGAAATGTCAGAGTACCTACATGATAAAATCCGAAAGCATTGCATGAAACAAGCCAGTCGAAATCACTCAGTTTTCCCACGCAGTAGTGTGAATTTTCTGTCCCGTGGTTTATTTATCTTGGCCTTGGCGCATATGGCATTCAAGAAAGTGATGTTAAAATTAAAGGAACAGCTGCAAATTGTGTCGCAATTGCATCTGCAGTAATAGTCAGGTTTCGAAATACCAAAGCGTCGGCATTGCACTACAGGATTCCTACCGTACTGTCGAAGCTCACGACTAAATACTCGTTTCGTGAGAAAAGTTAACGCTTTTTGTAAACAAATGCAAGCTTCGGACGTTCTTTCCGGCACTCAGAACTATTAAGACCTTTGATTGACACATGTTCGACTAGCCCAGCCAATCACGAGCTCCGTTCGCTGGCGAACGGAGTATTTGAAAATCACAATGCTTGGCAGCAAGCGTTTCCTTCCTTCCCCTCCCCCACCCCCCCTTTCTTATTTTTGCGCTCGCCCCATTTTTTGCGCGGACAAAACGCCGAAAACCCTGTTTCTTCGCTCTTTGCTCCACGGAAACGCTTGCTACGCAGGCTAGTCCTGCATAACACTCTGCACTATCTGAGATTGTCTCACTAGTTCGCTAAATAACTTTGGTTTTCACTCTTTTCTCTATCTTATAAAATGATACTTGGAATTTCTACTAGTATAATAAGCAGAAAAAGAGACAATAGAAAAGTGGTTGACAGCGCAAGTTGAACCCGGTTCACCGGACTATCATGCCATCCTGATGTCCACTTGACCATCAAATCTACATGTGACTTTGTCATTTTGTTGCCAGTATAGTTCGTTTGGCCATCATTTGGATGGCAATGTTGCTCTCGGTTTTGGTACACTTGATTTGCGAGTTCTTGCAAATCATAGCTTATAAGAGTAATAGACAGTAAATACACAAAGACTTTATTGGTACATAATAGATTTTATTTGCTCTTGTACAGGGACAAACTGTTTCTATTCGTAACAATGAGATACTTTGTGCTGTTGAATGTCTTATCTGCCGCGTGCTCACTATGGCATGGGGTGCACTGACGAACTGTTGAATGGAAAGATATCATCTCACAAGTTAAACATGTGGAATGAAGTTAGTGATTGAAGCGCTCATATGGAATAGGTTTCTCCAGTCCCCCTGCTTTGAAATGTTAACCATCATTAAAAGATACAGTAAGCTGGCACTTAGTCGAAAATCAAATGTCATTCGATTTTCATCACATTGAGCTGGCTATAACTGATGATTCGGCGGCTATCATCAAAGGACGATCTTGGGTCGTTCTTGCTGCACATTATTCTATGAACTTTTGTGAACACTAAGTCGATTGACCAACAAGATTACTAGTTTTGTCTTGGTCATCGTTAAGTAAAAAATGAAGTGTCATTCGGTTTTTATAGCACTCAGCTCACTATGACTGATCACTCGTTGGGTATCATCGAGGGACCACCTCCACTCATTGTGGCTGGGGTTTATTCCATATAAACAGTATTGAACACAAAGTGGACTAACTAGCATCTTTTTATTTACACTTTTTTGTCAAAGGATCACTTGTTTCCAAATTGCACCCTATAAACTTCGCCCTTGAAAATAAAATTGTTTATGATTGGCCTTTGTCTGCGCTGCCTCCTGCTCTCTTGACATTCCCGCTGGATGTGGCCTTTTCGTCCACAGTTGTAACATCTTTCTGGAAAAGCCGGAGGTTCAGATGTTTTTTTTTTTGGACCCTTTGCATTTTGTCAGTAGCATATAATGATGTACTTACTGTTCTAATGTCGATTTTGCCAAGGCGATGCCGATCTCGACCTGGACCGGTTTTGTCTGGGTGCACGTCTGTTGGGACGTACATCCTGTTGGTCCTGTACAGCTGGCGGTTTTGAATTGGGAGGACTCGCTTGTAGTGCAATTTCTCGTTCAAGTGCACCTTCTACCTCACCTCTTGCATCCTCGAAAATGTCCATGTCAAAATCTAAGTCAAAGGAAAATTTTTACTCACCATTCATCGTGGGAAAAATAGCTTTTGGAACTTACCGTTGTCTTGTTGTGCCATGATTCTAGGACAAGAAGGAAACTCAGTATGAGAAACTTCTTTAATAGTGTGGTGTCTGTTCGTGCCTCTCAACCTGTTATTCTGGGAGAGCGAACGTCTTCGATAGCTTGCTACTGCTATGTTAAAATTCTATTCTGTCAACTTTTCAAGTTTAGTCTTTCTCGTCATTGCTTTACGAGATGTCGTCTCTGTCACGATCTGACTGCTGTGTCGGAGTAATCTGTGAAGGCTCCGCAGTTAAGGTTTTCTGAGTGACGAAGAGTTCTTCGTCTGACTGGGGATTAACTTCCAGCCAACTCTGTTTCTTTCCCACATTGTTCCTGTCTTTCTTCTGAGCAGCACGTTTCATAGCTTTCTCCTTTGTTTTCTTTTCTTGAAGACTTGCCAGCGTCTGGTTGTCTTCAGGGTCTGTACTGGAAGATTCTGAGATCACTTGAACTGCTTTTTTGCTAGCCGTTTCTTTCAGTGCCTGCTTTTTGGTGGTCGTTTTCCGTTTGGCTGGACTCCTTGCTTTCACAGCAGCCTGTTTACCTGTTTTGGATCTCGCAGAGCTCAGCGTCTTTTCCATCTGTGTTCTGGTGTTCTCACTTTCTGAAGATTGTCCCGATTCCGATCTTTCTGGTGATGGTTCTTTGGCCTGTCTTTGCAACCTTGATCTGCTGTTTCTGCGCTGATTGGAGGGCAAAGATTGTTCACTTTCTTCTTCTGATTGCTCTTCAAAGTATTTGGATACTCTCTGTCTGCCTGTTGTTGCTGCAGTTCTACTTCTAGTGACTTGTCCTTGATAGACCCGGTGTTCACTTTGTGGGGTAGAAGTCTCAGGAACACTCCTTTGCAATCTTCTTTCACACCTTGTTGTTTTTGCTTGGTTAAGAGAAGTTACTCTAACAGGCAACTCCATTTCTGGACCATAGGGAGACACATTGCTTCTTGTTTTTCTTTTTGCGCCTTTTCTCCTTTCTTGCCTGTCGATTTCTGCAGCTTCCTCTTCAGAATAAGACACGTCAGTTTTACTGGTTCTCTTAACTCGGGTGTGTCTCTTTGTTGTGTGACTTGTTCGAGAACTTTTCTTAGTGGTCACTGGTGCTTGGTTTTCTGAACTTGAAGTACGTAATACTTCCGCTGTTTTTGTCCTCTCCGACTGGTGGTCACTGCTGTAACCTGTTCTCCCAGTTTTTGTGGCTGACTTACCTCGTGACTTTGACACACGTTCATCATCATCATCATTTATTTGCCTTTATATTACAACAGATTAAAAAAAAAAAAGAAAAAATAAGATAAATAATAACAATAATAATATACAGCAAGTTGTTAGGCGAGGAGACCTCAAGAAACCACGAGGCTTATAGGAGAGGCCACCTCGACATCACAATATTAAACAAGATAAGGGCTGCGAAGGAGTGCGGCAGAAACTAACTCGGAAACTATTTTAGTAAAAACTCTAGCACTTTGCTTTTAAATGTAGGAAAGCTTGACAAATTGGTAATAGAGGCAGGAAGACAGTTCCAGACCTTAGGTCCTTGGTAAAGAATAGTGAATTTCTTGATGTTCGTACGACAGGGATGCACATGATAATTACCAGCTGTTCTTGTGTCATATTTATGAACTTGACTGTTTGTCATAAACAGATTGAGGAAAATTGGAGGCAGTAGATTATTGTGGTAGCAGAACATGAATTTAGCAATATCGAGGGTATTGATTTGGAAGATGTCTAGAATTTTCAGTTTGGTAAAAAGAGGAGCAGTATGTGCTCGATATTCTGAATTTGTAACAGCTCGCACCGCCCGCTTTTGTAATGAATAAATTCTGTTTATATTAGATACGTAAGTGGACGACCACGTAGAGTTACAATAAGTAATTTATGGATAAATTAATGTATAATACAGCATGAGTTTAGTCTTACAGGATAAATAGAAACGCATCCTGGATAAAATACCAACTGATTTAGCGATTTGTTTACAAACAAAGTTTATGTGATGTTTCCAGGTAAGGTGTTTGTCTAGATACACTCCAAGAAATTTAATTACATTACTTTGGGTTAGAGGCTGACCTCCAAAGGAGAGAGAAAAACTGTGATTGACTCTCCTCTGACTCGGACTAAATATAACATAATTAGTTTTTTGGGTATTAATTGAGAGCTTATTGCATCTTAACCAAACATCAATATTTAGTAACTCATTATTAAGCACATTCTCCAAGTACTTTGGATTAGAGTGTGAGAAAAAGATACTAGTATCGTCAGCAAAAAGCAGAAGTTCAGTTAATTTAGAAGCTCTAGGAAGATCATTTATGTATAATATGAAGAATAAAGGGCCTAGGATGGATCCTTGAGGAACCACGCACTTAATGGTCTGCGTTGAAGAACATGTTTGATTAATTTGGACAAATTGCCGACGGCAAGAAAAGTAGCTTTTAATCCACTGCAGAGCCACATCACGGATGCCATAGTGCTCCAGCTTGGTAAATAAAATTTGATGGTCAAGAGTATCAAAAGCTTTGGAGAGATCTAGAAAAACACCTACAGTGGTTTCGCGCTGGTCAATTGCCAAAGAGACTTTATTTATCAGATGAATTAAAGCATGGGACGTTGAATAGTTTTTCCGAAATCCAAACTGGCAGTGGTATAATATATTATATTGCTCGACGAATTCAGTTATGCGATTGTACATTACTTTCTCAAAAAATTTTGAAAAGTTGGACAACAAAGAAATAGGTCTGTAGTTTGTGAAAAGACTAGGATTATTTGCCTTATAAATTGGAATCACTTTAGTAAGTTTTAGTTTATCAGGAAAGGTGCCTTTTTGTAAAGACAGATTTATGATGTTAGTCAGAGGTGCGGAGATCAAGTGAAGTGAGTGTTTAATTATACGCATTGAGATATTGTCATAGCCGGGGGCCTTCCCCAAGGCAAACATGCTACAAATGCTTTCCAGCTCAGCCGGGTTGGTAGGTTTCAGGGTGATAGGAGGAAGATTAACATCACTAATAAAAGAACTAGCAGAGGAATTAATGTCACGTATTGTACCAGCTAAGTTGGGACCAAGGTTAGTAAAGTATTTACAAAATTTATCAGCAATTTCCTCGTGATCCGTTATTGTTTTACCTTCAGATTCAAATGATGAGGGAAAAGGTGCTCTACATTTATGTTTATTTATAACCTCATTAAGCAATTTCCAAGTTGTTCTTAGGTCATGTTTGGCGCTCTCGAACCTAGTATCATAGTATTTACGTTTTGCGAGACGGATTAGATGGTTCAGTTATTTTTGTAGGTTTTATAGATTTGTTCATTGGATAAAGAGGGTGATCTAATAAATTTTTTATACAGTCGGGTTTTTTTGCTAATAGATTTTAAAAGTCCAGGGCTGATCCAAGGGGAGCTGCGGTTGTTCAGAAGCTTACCTTTAATGGCCTTTAAAGGGAAGCAGGCATTGTAGATTCTTGAGTATTCATCTATAAAATTATTGTAAGCTATATTGGGATCTTCGTCGAGAAGTGAGGACCAGTTTGTGTTTGAAACATTTTCGTTGAATTTGCGCAAGTTTTCGTCAGTAAACTTGCGTGTAAACGCTTTATTTTCTCCAACGAGTGTCAAGGTTAGGCCAGAAAAATAAGCAAAAACCGGGAGGTGATCGGATAAATCGTTCAGGACAACACCATTTAAAACATTTTGTGAAAGATTATTTGTGAATATATTATCAATTAGAGTTGCAGAATAAGAGGTGAGGCGCGTTGGGTTGGAGATGAGGGGAAAAAAAAGCAAACGAGAATAAAGCGTCGATAAATTCTTGAGTTGGTGTATGATGATTGTACTGGAGAAGGTCAAGGTTGAAGTCACCCATAACATACCATTGTTTGTTGTCCTTAGAAATGTAAGAAAGAATGTCATTCAATTTGTCTAGAAACAAAGCCGTCTTTTGGTTTGGTGGTCTATACACACATCCAACAATTATGTTTTTCCCATGAGGAACTGTAATCTCCACGAACAAAGACTCAATTACCTCTGGATCTGACAATTTGCATTCATTAAGAAGTTTGTATTGGAGGTCATTGTGTAAATAAATGCCTACTCCACCACCAGTTTTGGATTTGCGATGGTTTGAAATAAAAGTGTATCCGGTGATATTAACCAGCTGTGCAGTGCAATCTGTCAGCCACGTTTCTGAAATACCGATCACAGAGAAAGATTTTTTGAGACTTCCTAGCATTAAATTCAATTGGTCTAGATTTTTTAGCGAACTACGGGCATTTAAGTGCATAATGGAAAAATTTATTTTGCTGCTAAAAGGAGCTACTCGACTATTTATATCATCCTCGGCCAAGTAACTACTTGAGGGCACACCAGCTATAAAATTAGAATCAGGATTTAAATAACTGGAAAGTGAGTTAGATAACTCAGGTTGTTCTATAGGATTAAATAATAGTGTTTGAAGACGATTGCTGTTGAAGTTTAAAGGGCCATGGGATATCTCATACAGTGCTAGATTAAAGGAACTATCATCTAAATGATTAAATGGAAAGAAAGATTCCAAATGCGACTCGTCAGCCATCATAGTAGCGGCTAAGTTCAGCTAGGTTAGTGTACTAAATTACTTAGGAACTTGTGGAAGGTACTTAGCTCATGGGTAAACCCTCCTGATTTGCAAAGTTCACAAGATCGTTGTGGCACTTGATTTGGATCGGGCGAGAAACATCCGTTCGTCGAAGATAAATAACAAAGTTCTTGGTCCAGCAGAACTTGAAGCCATTTCTTTTCTGAAATTTCTTTGAATCCGCCAAGAGTTGTTGAAGCAGGGGAGTAAGGCGATCAAATAATCTGACGTTTTCCAGAGAATGACTGGACGGTAGTCCGATCGAAGTGGCCGGCACTTTACAAACTTCCTTTTGTGAATGTATTACTTGCTCTTTCACAATTCTTCTTGTGAATTTACAGACAATTGGTCGAGGACCAGAAGTGGCAGTTTTTTTTTTTTACAACAACAACTTTATTAAACCAAATAATAATAGTTAATGGATGGCCTACCTCGCAAATAGCTAAGCTAATCGAGGCGGGGCAAGCCAAGGCAGTTCTTGTAGGAATACGATGAGCGATATCAATGTCTTGATTTGAGATTTCGATTCCAGCGGCTTTGAAAAGATTGATACACAGGGAGACAGTTTTAGAGGCCGATTCTTGCAATTCGCTTTCGGGAAGGCCAATAATTTTAATGTTGTACTGGAAACTATACCTCTGCAGTTGTTCGATTGAATCTCCGATCTGTTCAACTCGGGATGACAGCAAATTTAGGTGCGACCAGAGTTGTTTAAGGCTATCCGCAGATTCTGCTCGTAAATCGTCGTATGATTTCCTATAAAATTCCAGGGTGCTTAGGGTCTCAGCATCCGAAATCAAACGAGTAGGTTGTTGTTCGCTGCCATTGTTGGAGGCTTGTTCGCCGCCGGTATTGGAAGCTTGCGAATCAGGTCGTTTGGTAGACTGCTGCAGCTCTTCCAAATTTCGCTTAAGGGCGGCGATTTCATCCTTGAGGGTGTCATTTTCTTTTTTTAAAGAAGCTACTGTCGCATAGCTAGTGTCTTTAAAGTGGTTTTCAAGAAGAAAGGCGGAGCAAGAAGTAAGGTGGAGCACTCAAAGATGCGTCCGCACTCCGTCACTATCAGTCACGTCACATTCTCTGTGTTCCTCTTCAGAACTATGCAAAGCTGAGGGAGATCTTCTTCTACTAGTTCTTCTACTCTTGGAACGAGGTTGCTCTTCACTATGTCCACTTGATCTTCTTTTCCTACTGGATTCGTCCAGTTGTCGAAGTAAACGTTCCCTGGAGCGCACATCTCTTATGTGAGTCCCAAATATTTCTTGTTTTAGGTAGGCCAGCATGCCTTCTAGAGTGGGGTTCCTTTTGAAGTCTCCATCTTTGCCTTGTTCATGCTGAGACATGGAGGCGAACTCCTGCGGATTCATCATCAGCACCTGTACCTGGCGAATGTTGTTGATCGTTGTGTACAAGTACATGGCCATCTCTTCTGTTCTGGTCAACATCTCTTCCATCCTGTCGTTGGGCTCAATCATGAACCTTATCAGACGTTTCAAGTCAGACTCGGTAGGTGCCTGAGGAGAGTTTACACGGTTATTGAACATTTCAGAAAGCTCTTTGACTTCTTCCAGATGATCGATGACTTCTTCAAGGTCGATTTGCCTGCGGAGAGTTTTGATCAAAGCTGGAGACATTTCCACGGCCTCTCCGAACTCCGACATACCGATGGAAGGTCTGCACAGCAATTCGCATGTGTTTGGTTTCATTATGCCAAGCAGCTCCTTCTCTTTAAAATAATCATCCCTTCAGTGGCACCATGGAAATTTCATCTATTACGAGCAAGTCAGCATTTACGAGTTGCCAGTTTATGCGAGGTGTGTCCGCAGGATCAACTGGGTACTTGAACAGAGCGTGTACTGTGTCAGCCGAGAAATTGTCTTCTGTGAATTTTCCACGATATGTGGAAGCCAGGAATCCAGTAGGAGCAGCTAGTTTTACATTGTACTCCTGTTCCAACGTAATCGTTACCGCTTTGCAAACAGCATATGTCTTACCTGTTCCCGGTTTTCTATTTATCAAGATGAACTTCTTCCAGTCTTGTGCAGAGGGTGAGTTACGAGTTCCTTGCTCTGCATGTTCTTCTACTATTTCATCAGAAGTATCCGAGTCCAACAGATGTCCTTGTTGTCTTTCAGGAACATCTTCGTAAGACTGTTTACGATCTTCCATGGCCTGTCTGGTCATTGCAACAATTCTCTGCTGTTCTGGACTCAATTGCGTAAGTTCTTCAATTTCTTGCTGGTACTGTCCTATAGCTCCTACCACTCTTTGCCACAAATGGATGAAGTTGATGCGACTGCAAACATGTTGGACAACGTTCATCACATATTCCTCTTTGTTTCCATGTAAAGAAAAGTATTCTCTAACTCTTTGGCAGTCGTTCCACAGATCTGGAGAAAGGAGCCAAGCTGCTGCAAAGCATTTTATAGGAGCAGGTAAGCTGGCATCATCTGGATGATACAGATCCTCTGGCTTTCGGTGAGCAATGTGCAACACGTTGTACTGATGAAAGAACTCGTCTGCAAATACACTTCGCATCTTGGTTCCAACTAGTGTGGTGGTACCTTGTTTGTAAAGCTTAGCAGGTGTCTTGTTTCCGTCATACATCCGTAGCCAGTTAAGAAAACCAAGCTGTTCTTGTGTCTTCGGTCTCTCCAGATAGCCTTTGTACACTTGTAACTTCTGTTCCACGTGTCGGCACAGTGATTGACTTCGTTCTGGAGTTTGTCCACGCTGTTTTTTGACTGCTCAGCGACATCCACATTTCTGGTTCGAGAGGTCTCAAAGCCCTCAAATCGTGATAGGCTGCTTGGTAAGGTCCGACGTGTAAGGAGAATAATGCATCGTTTCTGTACGCATTGTGCCACTTTGATACGTAGCTTGCGACGTACTTGAGAATCATGCCTTTGCCGTCTAATGATTGCACATCCATTCTGCATTCCAAAGATGGTAGTAAGGTAGAGATGTATGCACGTAGATTTAGTTCAAACGCATCTGCTGGATGATAAAAAGACAAACTTGGCGTTCCTTGGTCACTAGTTACTTCAGTGGCTGTTGTCTTCAAGCGTAAGGCAGAAGTGTTTGATTTTTGCAGATCACTGGCTAGGTAGGCCAAGTCTGGGTTGTCCCATGGCACATCTGCTCTGAAGACATTCAATTTCATCTTGGTCATATCTGTAAGCCATACTAGCATATGCAGATGAACTGTACCTCGATCCTGGAATTCAAATCGATAAAAGTAAGTCTTGATGTTCTTAACCTTTTTGTAGTCGTAGTTAAAGTGGTACTATGATCAAATTTTTACCCCTTGATATTCTAGGTGTATCACATAGAATTCCACGAAAGAATCAAAACGCCGTTTACCGTTTTCAAATATCTGCATTAGTTCCGGAGATATTTAAGTTTGAAAAATGTGCAAAATATGCAAATGAGATGACTGATGACGTCATACACTCAACCCAGTATTATCTCAAGTACATAAATAAAGCTATCTTGGCCAATTTGCAACACAGATCATTGAAACTTGGCAGGCTAATAGTTCTATAGGAAACACATCCGTGGTATAAAAATTATGTTCCCATGGCGACTCACTCTGTCCCAGTCCCCACCCACTTGATTTCAATATGTTAGTGATTTTCAGCTCGAAAAACGCTAAACAGGGCCACAAACTGGAGCTAACATATTTATGTGCCTACTGGATCATACATACTAGGCACCATTGGCAAATATGAAAACAGAACGGTGAAGGAGGCAAGAAATGCCTTTAATATTGGGGAGGTCTGGAACCCAGTATGTTGCCATGGTAACAAAACTTTTAAGCTCATATTGTGTTGCACCTTGAGTAGAACCTTACTGCAAAGAATCAAACATTTCTGTTGCAAATTGGCTGAGATATCTTTTTTCATCATATTTGATCAAAATTTGGTTGAGTATATGACGTCATCACTTGGCTAATTTGCATATTTTAAAAACTTGAATATCTCTGGAATGAAAAGAGATATTTGAAAAAAGTTAATGGCATTTTTCTTCTCATACAGACTACTTGTTTATGTTTTAAAATGGCTTCAATAGGAAACATGAGATTTTCGTAATAGTACCACTTTAAAGACTTGAGTAGTCCAAGACTTGAGTAGTCCATCGATTACAGTTAGAACCAGTGAGATATCCATGAACCACTTGCTCCAGGACATTCACGATATGGATTGTTTCAAACGCAGACAAATTAGTGGGGCCATGACCAGTCTCCTCTCTTAATTTCTGTAGCCAGGGAGGTTGCGGAAAGGTCCATTCAAACGGAGATATGGTGATGAACAAGTCAGGGTGTCCAAACTGCTTCACTGCATCCATCAAATACCGATGTTGCCATCTCCAGTATTCAGTCGAGAATGTCTTACTTTCCAGTGCTTTATTAGGAGTGCATTTCATTTTCTTACCTTGTGATATTGCTCCACTAACAGTCTGCCACAACCACAGATCGTAATGAAAGTGAAGAACTTCATGCATCAGACCATAATCTGCTATTTCCGACATTACCTTAGTCATGTAAGAGATTTTGCTGCTCAGACGAGATTCTCTTCCATCTAGTACAGTTTCACACCACGACTTAAAGGGATACAACTGGGGCCACATGCAACATTCAACTCCGGTATGGTGTCTGTAATCGTACAAATTGAATCTCTCTTTTCCAACTTCTTCTTCTCTCTTCTTGATGAAATGCGAGTAACAACTTTCAGAACTGTTCATCAAGTACGAGTAGGCTTTCTGGCATCTTCTTTTGCTATGCGCACCAAGTTCTTCAATTTTTTCTTGGACTGACTTTTCACTCCAAGTTAATCGGAACATTCCACCTTTTCTCCTGTATCTGTGTTTGTGTCTCTCATAGTCACCTGTGTGGATGTCCAACGGTCTTAATGCTCTTACCTCATGCTCCGAAACATTTCGTAGTTTGTGTGGAACATCTTCAAATTACGGTACAACATACCTGTTCTTCTCACAAGTACACGTCTTGTAAGTTTTGACTTCTGGATGTTTGGAAAAATTCGGCATCATCTTGGTGGTATACAGCTGATTACACTTCTCGCAATATGTCCAGTTCGAATGTACCATTCAGAATTCCAAGTCTTGTGCCTCTTGTTGGAAATAGCTAGTTGACGCTTCCGATCCTTGTTGCTTATTGCCTAAACTATTTGTGAACTCGCGCTTTTTGGTTGCTATTGTTTCTGCGCGACTTGCAATTTCTTCTTGCAGACGTGCAATTCTATTTGCTCTTTCTACATCTCTAGTTAAATATTTCCATACTCTTTTAGCCCAGAAATTCAATGATAAAATATCCGTCCACTTTGTCATCTATTAGTTAACAAAATTGAAGCTTAAGTTTTTCAAATAATGACAGAAAAACAAACCAATTTAGTGTAGTGTTTCTTTTGTAAACCAATTGTAGGATCATTTGCAGTTAGGTTTATTTATCGACAAATGTTTTGAAACAGTGAATATTAATTGTCTGTTACTTGTTTAGAGTCTTTCATATGTTTGTTTTTAAGATTGTTTTTCTCCAATTTTCATCGTTCTACATTAAGCGCTTTTGTTTTCTTTGAATATTTTTCTGTTTCAATATTTCACTGCACTTAAAGTAATCATTTGCATTCTGGGCGAAAAGCGTACTGCAATATAGCTATTTATTATTGTAATAATTACTTACAATTGGACGCTTGATGATGAAGTTTTCTACAACAAAGTGCAAAAAAATGTTAGTGGATGTATTTTGATATGTCACTTGAATAATATTTTTAGTGCAGAGTGCACTATTGGGATGGTTTGGGGGTTGACGCTGCTAAAGCACTATGGCAATAAGGCACTATGGCCATAAGGTGTAAACTTTAATGTTTGTTTAATTAATTAATTTCAATTAATTAATTAGCCTTGTTTTGAGCGGGTGGGGTAGGTACCTTTGATTGCTACGTAAAACGTGCCATACTAACATTACTTCTTTCGTAACACTAGAAAACTATATATGGTTCTCATATTCTCTTGTTATCCTTGTGGTACTATTCCGCTCTTAAGAACAAAAGCAATTTGCTCGAAGCGCATGCGCAGATCGATTAGCATTAGTGTTAACTATATGTTAGGTAAACGATACATTTCGTACACAATTACACTTGAACGTTAAGTGCTTTTCCTTGTGGTAGAACACAACTTGTAAGACGCATATGCTCTAGCACTGTCAGCATGATACAATTCGTTCTCGAGTTCAGCATTCATGCGTGCGATACCACACTCTTCTCGTAACGGGCGATAGCAGTTATATTTCGGGTAATATCAGTTTTTCTTTTCAGTGCAAAGAACGCTTTTGTGACAGCGTATCGTTTGGAATCATCCCTAGCTCGGTTAAAAAATGTCGTGTGCTATTTTCAAACTATTTCGTGTTTGCTAGGCTTTAAAGAGAGAAACGAATGGATCTCCTCAGCCATCTGTTTACTTTCTCCGCCATGAAAGAGAACAAGAAGTTCACAAATGTATTCACCCTAAACATTTCCGAGTTAGCGACATTAAAAGTACCCGGTAGTAATGTCATGACAAAAGAAACTTCTCAAATATTGCTGCAGACACTGTGGCACTTACGGAAACCGGAAATAAATTTAGTCAGTCTTTAAGGGGACTCATTCACCGATGTAAGATATAAATAATATGGATAAAGTTAAAACGCTTCTCGGTTGTATTAATCGATATCATTGTGTATTTTGAACTGGTTTATTGTTAACACGGTACCAATGGTGGCGACCTAATAAGAACGTGCCATTCCGAGACACGACATGACTATTTGATAATTAAACGAGTAACTGTTCATGGATGATATGAACATTTGCCTCTTGAATGAAACAAAATCATTCCTCTTCCATTTTTTTCTTAAGTTAATAACATTAGTTCATTTGTCTCCAGCAGGAAAAAAGCCAGTATATTTTCCTATGTATGTTTTTGGGAAAACAAGGGTATCATGTTACAAACTTTGCGAGGAAAACAAAAGTATCAAGTTACAAATGTTGGTGTTGAAAAAATAAAATTCAAAAATTAAACAAGACTTACCTGTGAGTTGAAGTTTGATTGGAATTCCATCCGTCACCAAGCAATGAGGGATTACGTGAGATAGCATTGTGCCTGCGCAAACTCAGTTTTTAAAGCACTTACCATGTGTGCGGTGAGGAAAGTCCTTGTCAAAAAATATAAAAGGGAGGGCACATAATCCCTCATTGCTTGGTGACTGATAGGATTCCAATCAAACTTCAACTTACAGGTAAGTCTCGTTTAATTTTCGTTTAATTCTATTCCGTCACCGCACTGAGGGCTCACGTGAGACTTCAAAGCACACCGCACACATGTGAGAAGAGACACAGACTCCATATTCTGTTTCAACAATTTATTCAACACTAAAGAATAGTCATGTCTCTTAAGCCACAGATTGTAAAATGCTCTCAGCAAAACTGTTTTTGACATCAATAGGTTTGTGATAAAACTTGGCAAATGTGGAGGCAGAGCTCCAGCCAGCAGTAGCCAGGATCTGATTTAATGGGACTAAACTTGCACTAGCTTTAGATGTGGCTGCTGCCCGAGTACTATGCGGACGAAACATCTCGACATTTATCCCAGACTTTCGCATAACAACCTTAATCCACCTGCTAATGGTACTTCTAGAAACTGGCTTAAAGGGCTTCAAATAACTAATAAACAGTTGCTTATAATCACCCCACTTAGATTGTGTGCAAGCCAAGTAAGCCTTTAAGGTAGTGACTACACAAATACGAGGGTCAGCAGGGTATGATGTAAACTTAATTACCAGTGGTTTAACTCCTGGTTTTGATTGCTTGATAGGTTTTTTCAATATGAACGTAATCAAGGTTTCTGAACTAATCATATCATCAATATTAAGATAATAGATAGTTTGACCTCGTTGAGCTGATAGTAAAGATACTAACATAACAGTTTTCAATGTCAAATCCTTCAACAAAGCATCCTCTGAGGTAGGTATAGTCTGAAGGAAGCTGAGTACCTTGCCAACGTCCCATGTCTCTGTATAGCGTGGTGCTGTTGGTCTTGATTTAAATATGCCTTTGAGAAACCTTGTAACTGTTGGATGAGAGCCAAATGTTATCCCATTTTCAGGTTTTATAATGCATGACAAAGCTGATCTGGCAGTGGTTATACCACTATACCCTATTCCACCTTCAAACAGTTCAACTAAAAAATCTAATGCTTGGGGTATAGTGGGGGAAACACAATCAATTTGTTTTCTACCACAGAATGAAATCCACCTCTTAATGTAGGATGCGTACTGCTTATGAGTTCGTTGTCGCCAAGATTGTAAGATGATGTCTCCAGCCTTCTTAGAAATCCCTTGCGATTCAAGGGATTCCCTGATAATCTGCACGCCAACAAAACCAGCTTTTTGCATAGTGGATGTGTTTCGTGTTCTCTCCCTGGCATGCTGAGTGTGGTTGGATGTTTTGGGAGTGTCCTCGGTATATCTGTTATCAAGTGTAGCAGCTGTGAGGACCATGGCTGAGTTGGCCAGAAGGGAACAATCATAAGGCTCTCTGCTTCCTCCATCACAATCTTATGAAGGCAACGAGCAATCAAACTAAATGGGGGAAAAGCATAGAAAAATTGTTTCTTCCAACTGATAGAGAAAGCATCTACATAAGCTGCATCAGGATCAGGCCTCCAGGATGCATAACAAGGGACCTGAGCATTTAGCCTTGAAGCAAAAAGGTCTATAGAAGGTTCCCCCCAAATTTTTGTAAGTAGTTGAAATAAATCTGGCCTAAGTATCCATTCTTTATTGTCATAAAAAACTCTGGACTCCTTATCAGCCTGAATGTTTTCCTTTCCTGGGATATACGCTGCAGAAACCCAGATCTGTCTCGTTATACAGAACAACCATATGTCCTTGGCTACAGAGTTGCACTCCATAGAGTGTGTGCCTCCCATAGAGTTCATGTAGTTCACAGTAGTGATAATGTCAGAATAAATGCGAACATGGATGGATTTCATGTTGCTACAGAAAGATTTCAAACCAAAGAAGGCAGCCATCAGCTCAAGGGAGTTAATGTGGTTTTGTGATTCTGCTTCGGACCATCTGCCTCCTATTTTTTCAGCACCCATGACAGCACCCCAGCCTTTGTTTGAGGCATCAGTATACAGGGTGATTTCAATTTTGGCATTTGGAGTACAAAGAGCATAATCTGCCTGCTCAATATTATCATACCACCACTGTAATTCTTCAAGGCTTCCTTGTGATAATTTTACATGGGCTTGATAATTTCCTTTATTGTGTCCGAGTGCCATAGTTTTGTCATTTTCTAAATTTCTATAGAAAAGTGGCCTGTGAAGCACACCTGGAAAACTGGACACTAACAGTCCAATAACTTCTGCAAGTTCTTGAATTGATATAGTTACATGTTTAATAAGCTTACCGCATCGCTCTTTGGTGCAGAACACCTTATCAGTGGGAAGGCACACAGTCATTTTTACAGAATTGAGGACAAAACCAAGAAAAATAAGCGATTGAACCGGTTTAAGAATTGATTTTTTAGGGTGTATCATGAACCCCAATCTTGTAAATAGACTGCAAATATCCATGATGTTGGTTTCACATTCATGTATTGTATCTCCTTGTAGATATGAATCATCAATATACCCCACATTCAGATGCCCCTGCTTCCTGAGTGTAGCATAAACTGGTTTTAGAATCTTTGTAAACAGACGTGGGGCACAGGAAAGGCCATTTGGTAAACATGTGAACTGAAACAGTTTTCCTCTCCAGCTGAACCTAAGAAACTTTTGATACTCCTTATCAATGGGCAGGGAATAGTACGCATCGCGTAAATCTACAGATGCCATGTAACAATTCTGTTTCATAAGCCTGATTGCAGATTGAAGAGTATCCATCTTGAAATGATGATACTCCACATGATCATTCAGATTTTTTAGGTTCAATATGAGTCTGTAAGTGCCATCCCTCTTAGGACGGATGAATATAGAAGAAATGTATTCCCAGCCACCAGACTCGCACGACACCACGATCTCCACTTGACCACCAGAACTAGCTGTGATTTCATACTGTATTTTCCACGTAATAACGCATAAGAATTGCACTACAAGTCTCCTAGGTTTTCTTTTGTTGCAAAATTTGCAGAAAATCTATGTCAACTAACTTGCAAAAAGCTGTTGACTAATTTTGCACAAAATAACTTTGGTTTTCACTGTTTTGTTTGTCTGATAAAACGATACCTACAATTTCGAAAAGTCTAGAGAGAAAAAAAAGAAAAAAAAATTGTTCACAGCCCAAGTTGAACCCGGGCCACCAGACTGCTAGGACAGCACGATCTCTACTTGACCACCACAGCTGCCTGTGATGTCTTGCTGTATTTTGAATGTAATAATTCATCACAATTGCACTACAAGTCTGCTAGCTTTTCCTCGTTAAAACAGACATCAGATTCCTCCAGTGTTGAAAACTTTTGCTACACCAATACTCGTAGTATCACTTGTAAAATTCATTAATTATTCATGAGCGTGCAAACCAATTCCAGCACAATATTCAGATCACATGTACACAACTGTAAACCCCAATACAAATAAACTGTCTGAAAGCTCGGGGAGGGATTGAATAGGTAGCAGGGAAAGGCTGGGGTTGATGAATTATTAAACAGTAGAATTAACTTTTGATACAAACTCCTGCTCAGCTAATTAGTATTCATAAACTTTTGATACAGATCTCTACTGATTAAAATGAATAACAAAATGGACATATTTTCATCATAGAATTTAATGCGATGAAATATTGCTTCAAAGAATGTCGTTTTACCTCCTGTCACTTTTCTCCATTATGTTAAACGCCTTTTCTCCTTGTACGTTTCCCAAATGGCGATTAATGCCGCAAACAAGTAGGTACAGCGTCTTAGGAGGGTAGCGTTCCCCGGTTTGCTTCGCAACTTCACAAATGAATTTGCAGAGCCAGAAGTTTAAACTGTCGGCGGACATGTGCTCGAGTGGGACTGACAAGTCCTCGACATTGGTCGACTCAAGTCCGTTGCCTCCAAATGTTTCCAACTGCGCTTTTTTGTTCATTCTCGTATTCTGCCAGGCAGTAAAAACGTTCACCGCCCATTTTGTATTGTACTTGGTGTTTTTAGGTACGGTTTCAGACAATAACAAAATTTCTTCCTTTTCAGTTTTCGGCGGACGAAAACGAACTGTTGCCATACTTGCGATTTGGCAGTGACTGAAAATTTAGAATATTTCTATTATTGTCTCATGCACTGTCTCCTGTGGGACGTACAGCATTTTGGCATCCATGTCACAAAACAATACTTTGCATTCAATTTATTGTTTTCCTTTCGCAAGTAGGTGAAAATATTTGCGTCCGATGTGTATGGCATTCTGGCATGCATGTCCAATGAACGAATCCCATAACAATACTTTGCATTCAATTTAATGTATTCATTTCCCAAGTAGGATAAAATATTCGCGTGAGATCTGTATGAACGTTTACAATGGCTCGCCATTGTAAACGCCCATACAGATCTCCCGCTCATATTTTATCTACTACAAAACGTATACCTGCCAAATTTCAGAACTATTCAAGAACTTTAATTTTTGTTGGAAAATTTAGACAGAATGTACATGCACTAAGACACAAACAGGTGTTTACTAATTTTTTCGCAAAATAACTATCGTTTTCACTGTTTCATTTGTGTGATAAAACAATACTTAAAAAAAAAGTGTAAAAAGAAAAAAAAAGAAAAAAAATTGTTCACAGCACAAGTTGAACCCGGGCCACTAGACTGCCACGACAGCATGATCCCCACTTGACCACCACCTACCTGTGATTACCTCCTGTATTTCGAACGTAATGATGCATCACAATTGCACTACAAGTCTGCTAGCTTTTCTTCGTTAAAACAGACATCAGATTCCTCCAGTGTGCAGATTTTCTGGAACTGGGCTACTCCAATCAAGCTTGTCTCGACACATTTGCTGAAGAATTTGTTTTCCCTTTAATGTCACTGGTGCCACGTAACCACTGGGATCATAAATGTAGCTAACTGTTGAAAGTATACCCCGACGTGTAAAGGGACGATCGTGCAATTCAATACGAAACTGGAAACTATCATTTTGCACACAACATGTCACACCCAAGGCACGCTCCAAGGGGAGTGGGTAGACCTTAAAATCTGACTCTTTGACAATTTGAGCACGTTCTTCAATTGGGAATGCTTCGAGAACTTCTCTCTTGTTTGACATGATCTTTTGCAGTTTAAGTCCCGCCCTTGCGCAGATGCCTTGACTTGCTTTTATTAAGGTAACTGCTTCCTCAACGGTGGGAACCGATTTGAGACCATCATCCACATAGAAGTCTCTTCCTATAAACTCGGCGGCCTCTTTGCCATACTCAGCTTCACCATCATCTCCAGCTTTCTTCAGCCCGAAATTGGCACAGCCAGGGGAACTGCCAGCACCAAAGAGATGCACCTTCATTCTGTACTCAATAACTTCCTTCTTCAGATCTCCATCTTCCCACCACAGGAACCTTAACAAATCCTGGTGCTCTTCTGACACCATGAACTGATGGAACATTTTCTTTATGTCAGTCATAAGTGCTACTCTTTCTTGTCTGAATCTGCACAGGATTCCTAGCAGAGTGTTCAATTGATCAGGAGCTTGTAATAAGTAATCATTAAGGCAAACACCATCAAATTGTGCAGAACAAAGACCACTCTGATTTGGTCCCTCTTTCTTGGATGATAGACACCAGTGTGGGGCACACAGTTAGTCCTTCCATCTTGAACTTTCAGACCGTCTGGCGGTACTTTCTCTGCTCACAGGTCAATTACATCCTTCATGAACACTCGGTAATCTTCAAGAAACTTGGGATTTTTCTTGAACCTCTCTAACAACTGGTGCCATCTCTTGACAGCAAGCTGACGGTTGTATGGTAGACACAGTCTGTCCATCTTCAAGGGTAGAGGCATTTCATAGTGGCCATCTGCTCTCTTTACAATACTGTTCTCCAGAATTGAGAGAAACCTTTTGTCTTCCACTGAATAAGATTTGTTCCTTGTAGAACCTTCTATGAAGTCTGACCCCAGAACCTTGGTGATCCTTTGTGGGTTGATAATTTCCTTTACCTTGGTTGAAAAGGCAAAGTGTGCATGAGCTTTGCTGATAACTATTTTGTTACACACTGGTTCACTCTTGTCTCTTTCATTGTAGACTTGCAAACCTTGCGGACTATTCCCCATCCTATGAGGGATCATCATCTTTTCCAACGACAACTTCTCGGGGCCTCACAATACTTGGGCAGTTGTTTCCAATAAGCAGAGAGATTTCAACATCAGGTTCATACAGCATTAGCTTATCGACAATAGGGCGTAGATGTTCCCACTCCTGGGCAACACTGGCCTTTGGAATGTGCGACCTACTTGCTGGGATGGAATCTCGTGTGAACAACATAGGCAACTTCACAGTATGCTCCCGGTTAAAGTCCAACACTTCAAGTCGGCTACTTGGTGTACAGTACCGCTCAAAGGTAAGTTGACAGTCTCGACTCGAAACTCGATTCTTGATCCTCAAAGTTTTTGAGAGTCAAGAATTGAGTTTTGAGGCTCGAGTTTCACGTTTTGATTTTAGAGGATCGAGAGTCGAGTTTCGCGACACTTGAAGAAATTTTCGAGGATCTCAAACAGAGCTTTCGCGGAAATGATTTAATTCTCGAAAACAAAACAGTAGTGATGAACAAAACAATTGACACGCGGCATTATTCCCGCAAAGCCGCTTTTGAATGTATGCAAATATTTTTTCGTGTTGTGCATTTTCTACAAGACACATGCGGCTCGTTTATCTACACTAAGCTGAGAACTCGATGACAGCAAACTAATTCAGCATCTTTGTGCATTATTAACTTTTTCCTTCCACAGCAAGTGATTTTTTTTACGCGATGACTATCCCGGACTGAGTGTGTTGTTTTCATTTGCGCGACTTCAACCGGCCGCTCAAAACATAAACAAACACTAATTGTGAAAAAAAAAGTCTGTCTCAATCAGGTAACACATCCATGCGCATTCATCAAATTTACAGGAATTTGTAGCTCGGCACAACAAACTTGACCAAGATAAATGAAATCTATTTTTAAACACACTCAATTGAAAGAAGAAATTAATATCGACGATCGCTCCTCAACAGTTCCCTGTAAAATATGTCTGAAAATTCTCGAAAAGGAATAATGCATCAAATGAAAATGTATCATTGATGGAGGTCCCTAATATTCATTTTGCCTTTGTTCGCCGTGTGAAGGATCCATTCGCTTACATCTGATAATGCCACCGGGATAACACCGAATTGGTATAAATGAGCGAAAAAACAGAAAATGAATCAAAAAATAAAAAAAAAAAACAAAGAAGGACACGACACACACTATGTCATTTCAAAATAAACAACTCATAATTACACGAAGACTGCCGTCTGGATGTCGCCAATCGATCATCAACTCAAAAATATTTGCAGCGTGTGAAGATAATAAATCATGCTAAAAATGATTACCTTAGGCTCCCAAAGTAAATTGTCTCGATGCAATATGTTAAAGATTTGTAAAAGGATGTGAAATTCATTCACTAAAAAGTAAAAGAACTTCTAATCATGGAAATGAAATCTGATAACATGAGCATTTTCGCGCAAGCCGTCACGCCGTGAAATCTACATTGACTGAATGTGATATTGTGATTACCGTCCGAAACAACAACAAAGTCATGGAGTAGTTACACGTTTTCTTACGCAGTATTTTGTAAAACTGATCCAAGAAAGATTTCGGTAAAAAGTGTTAAAGAAAGAAAAGCACCGTCACGAATATTCGGGGAGAAATTATGGGCCTGAAATCAAAATAGATCTACCGGTAAAGAAAGCTAAAATCAGACGTGTTAAAAGTTAATCTCGTGAAACGTCCTTTGTTTTTCCCACTCGAAAGTCTCGAAACTCGACTCAATAAATTCTCGAACGGTCTCGATAAATTCTCGAAAGGCCTCGAACGTCTCCAAACTCAACTCGAGCCTCGATCCTCGAAGTTTTCGAGGATCGAGAATTGAGCTTCGAGGGACTGTCAACTTACCTTTGAGCGGTACTGTATGTATGTTTCGCTCCTGGACTGTTGTCAGCAACAAGTCTGTAGGTGATCCTTGTAGGTCCAGCTGCTCACATAAATCTGTGACACAAAGCTCACATTAGACTGGTCATCTAGTACTGCATAAAGCAAAACTTCTTGACTGAGTTTACTTATGTGACGAACCCACATTGGCAGAATCATGGCATGATCTGAACCTTTCTCCTGCTCTGGGATTGTACAAACATTTGTACAGTTTGAAATGACCTCAGCATTACCTCGTGGTTGATGAAGACACATTGGATGGATTGCAGAACAAATACGACACACAAGTTGATTCTTGCAGGATGCTGCTTGGTGCTGTCTGCTAGAAGCACAACCAAAACAGAGAAACTTGTCAAAGAAAAAGTCCTTCCTTTCTCTGAGGGGCATCTCGGCAAACTTCTTACATTTGTCTAAATGATGATGTTCCTTGCAAAACAGGCAAACTTGTAAATTTTCTTTCTTGCCCTGATTCTGGACATTTAGGATCTTGTTTTGATCAGTTCCTTGAGTTGCAAAGGAATTTACTTCTTTACCCTTGGTATACTTTTTTGTGTTGTCAATGGGTTTTACAGTGTTCCTTGTTTTAGTCAGGTCTTCAAGCTCAGGTATGTTTGCTTTCTCAGCACAATCTTTCACAAATGCAGCAAACTCAGTGAAAGGCAGATAGGCTCCATCTCCCTTCTTTGGTCTACACTTCTTCACAGTTCCTCGCCATTTATTTTGTAGCTGGACTGGCAGCTTTGAAAGAATCTTAACATTTTCTCTGGCAAAGTCTAACACTTCAAGACTAGGAGTAGTCTCTCTGGCAGCTTTTATCTTTTCAAGAAAGTTGGAAAGACCCCTTAGAGTCTCCGCATCCTTGATACCAACTTTCGGCCAATTTCCTACAACATTGGAGCCTACAACATTGCAGTTACCATCTCTTTCTTTCAGCAACTCCCTAGCAGACTGATAAGCCTCATCAGTTCCAATTAATAGGTACTGTTCAACAACTTGTTTGGGTTTTCCTGAGAGGTATTGATTTAGGAAGTTCAATTTACCTTGTGCATCCATGGGTTTAGAATCAATAAGGGCATTAAAGGAACTATTCCATGCAGGATACTGAAGGGGGTCTCCATTAAAGACCGGAATTGAAATGTTAGGCAGCTGACCAGAGATAGCTAATTGTCAGTTCACTTGGTTTTGTTCTACAGTGGCGGCTACCAACTTGTTTCCACTAGTTTATCCATGCATTTCTCTAAGATACTGGAAGCTGGTGTGAAGGTTGCTGCTTGGGGACTTAGTGCACTACACCTTTGGGGACTTGGTGTTGCCTGAGCACCATCTACTTGGGACACAGTGTAAGTTGGATCTTGAAGAACAAGAGTCTGTGCCATGTCACTAACAGCTGGAATAGATTTGAGGAAATTTTCCATATCCTTATCTTTATCGACTGGAGCAACTAAGTCTAAGTTCTGTTCAAGGTCAACCATTTCTTCCCTTTCTTCCGTTAGGTAAACATTAAGCATAGCTTGATTTTGAGCAAGTTCACTTTTCAGTCTCAGTTTCTCTAGCTTTTGCTCTTGTTCTAATTTCATTAACTCAACCCTCTTTTGTTCGACTTTCAACTTTCGCTCTTTCTCTGCAAAAGTTAACTTGGCCTTTGAGGCCGCTTCTTCTTTTCGCAATTGAAACTTTTTCAGTCTTGACACTGCTGGTGGAACTACGTTTAGATTTGAGGCTGTCTTTATCTTTTGACGAGACACGACTTGAGCTCTTGAAGCTCCATGCAACAGATTTAGACTCCATTTTCTGCTGTTCAACCATGTGTTCTAGATGTTTAATTTCTGCTTTGATGTCTGCTTCAAAGCTTGACCACTCTCGTTCAGTATCTTTTAAGACTCCTTCAATCTCATCCAAACTTTTACCAGGATTAACAAACTCTTTAATTCCACCGACAATATCTTTGAATTCGGCATAGCTAACTTGAGCCTCACTTAACCCTTTCTTAAATTTAGAAAGCTCGACTGACTGACCTCTTTCCAATAGCATAGCTCTCATTAGCTTCACCAGCTCACTTCTCTTTGCTTTCAAATTTCTTATCTTCACGTCCATTACATAATGGTAACCTTTCGTTGTCATGAGACGCCTCCTTACGTCTTCTTCATGTGGACCATCGAGAACTTTCTCGTTGTTACTTGCTTGTGGCACGTCCGGATCTCCTCGGAAATTGGTATCATTCTTGTCGGACATTCCGGCGGAGTCAAACGATTGTTATTGTGGCAGCTTCAAGGTAACTTTACCCAGAACAGTTTCAAGACTCAACAAGAACGAAGTTTATTCACAGGTAGCGAGTGAAGAATGCAGGTTACCCGAGATAACAATCTGGGTGATGAAAAAATGAAAATCAACAAACTTAATTACTAGAACATTGCTACGAAAAGCACTTACAACAATTCATAAAGGGTACAAAGGCTGATTCTTACTGTTTGAGTCTTCTGAAACACATTATGCGAGCCGATGGAATTCAATGCAAACAATAAGCTGGAAAGATCACTAGGCGTTCCAAATTTTTCGTCCACGTCACATTGGACATTTCCCACTGTCTGCGCTTAGAATTCAAGTCTGATTGAAGAATTCTTTCATTTCAGTTAAATGTTTAACGATGCTGGAAAAGGAATATCTTTTTTCTCAAACAGCTCAACAATGCTATAATCTTGTTAGTCACTGCTTCCTCTGAGGGCTTAAAATTGCCATTGCTCTCCAAGGAATCACTGAGCTGATCAAATTCAGAGTCCGACAAAATCTGCTCATCAACAATGTTCCTGCGATTCTGAAAACCCAGTCAATGGCTTTTCTACCACTTAACTTCCCAGACTAAATGTTGTATATATGGCAAATAAAATGAATGATTGACAAGCATTCATGAGATTGTCCATTGAGAAATTGTTACCTAACCCATGTTTTCTTGGGGGGGAGGGCATAGTTGAATGTGCAGTATCCCTTAAAAAAGTATCCCATCCACATTGTTCTGCCCTGTGTGTGTAGTTAGTATCACTACCACTAGCATTACTTAGGAAACGTCTATACAAGTTTTTAGAGTTCTCCAGGTTTCTCTCATCATGCAAATCTTGGTAAGCCTCGAGAATAACAACTTCTCGCTTGGAAATCAGTGAGAGGACCTTGTAACAGGCCAGGTAAAGTCTGCTAGCTCTTGACTTGTTTTGAATTTCTTGAGGCGTCTTACACAGCTTAAGACTGAGATTACTCGTGAAATTAAATGGTGCTTTTAGGTATTTCAGGAAACAGGTTATCACAGACCTCCCCGAAGACAAATTAAAGACTTGCATAGCCTGATACTGGTTCGATTTCCTGCTGTTGAGTTGTGGTCATTCTTCTGAAACAGAGCACTGACTTTGGAAAGTTTCCCATGGGAGGAAGGAGAAGTCTGTTAGCTTTTGGACACCAAAATTCTTTTTTATTCATCTGTGCCAGAGAGTTGTTTACGCTATGTTTCATTTGTGCAAATGCGATATATTTTGGAGTTTTCACTAGCCCACAGAAGGGAACCTCTGCTGAGTGTGTTGACTAGGTTCATCTCTGACCCCTTCTTGTCCAGGATCTCAATGTCATATTTCTGGAGCCATATAAACATCTTTTGGAGGCATCTGGTGGTTGAGGCGAGTGGTTTTGGAATATTGTCTCCAAAGGCTTGTGATCTGAGTCTACAACGACACTCCATCCTTATGTTTATTGGTGAAAACGCAAGTTGCACTCCAACTGTGATGGACTGCTACTAAACCCTGTGAAATTCAAGACCTTAACAACATTAGGAGATTGATCTTTTGCTGTTGCTGCTTCTCAACTATGGAATTCACTGCCCTATGCGATCAGGAGTAGCCCCTCAGTAGCATCTTTAAAAATAGACACTAGAGACACCAAACACAATGGCCAAGAGTTCCTTTTCGAATTTGTGTATAGTTCATTTTTGTAGTGGTAAGAGCCCTGCTTGCATAAGCAATTGGTTTCCCATCTTGCAACAATGATGCAGCCAGGTCCTTCTTGCTGGCCCGATAATGCAGTACCAGTGGCTTGTGAGGCTCAGTATTTGAACAGTGGCAGGCTTGACTGGCTTGACATGGGATAGGTGCGGCAGAACTTTAGCTAAGTAGTTAGTCATTCCCATGATCCATCTAACACCTGGTACATCTGTGGGCTTGGTCAGATTGGCTATTGCCTACACTTTGGATGGATATGCCTTGACTCAGTTAACTAATGGGAAATGTATGGCATGGATGTTTTCTTGAGGAAAATCTTCGCTACATTTAGCTTAAAGCCTCTCACAGCACCGTTGCAGCAAAGCCTCTAGCTTGTTGTTGTGATCTGTTACTGCATCTGCTACTGACTTCCATTGATGAGTAGGTCATCTTCCACTGTCCTGACCTCATCTGGACCCTCAATGGCAATGTTGGAAAATTTCTCCTGCAGGAGAAAATTTAAAAGGCATTCTCGCAAACCTGTAGCAACCAAAATGGGCATTGAAGGTGGTTAGTATTGATGAACCTTTATCCATCTTCACCTGCCAGTAACCATTTTTGCACTTCAGCTTGGGAAACACCTTTGTGTTAGGTGTTGTAGCACATCTTCAGTCGTTGGGATAGGGTAGCATTGTTCAGTGGCCTTGTTCGGTGGCTGTTGGCCAAGGCAGAGCCTTATCTTTCCATTGCTTTTCTTTTTTTAAGATGATTTACACTGGCTTTAAGTATTCAACGTGGAACATAATACCAGTGTCCTAGAGGAGTACATTGTGTAAAAGTGAGGTCCTGCCAGGGTGGCTATTTAGAATTTATAAATGTCCCTTGTTGGTGAATTCCTAGCCTGCTTCACCGATTTTCACGATCCTGTTAGCAGTGACTTGACTACTGTTGTTTATAACTATTTCATTTGGGTGCTGTTGGTACTTTCTGTCCATGTTGCTTGTGGCAATTTACCCTGACAGGACCTTGTAGCTTAATTGTAAATTTGCAACAACATGACAGCATTAACTTAAAATATTGTTAGAGCAAATATTTTAATGTTCTTTGCTACAAAATTTTTGCAAAAGTTTTTGCTACTGGCTGTTTAACCCATTGACCCCTGCATCAAACTGTCCGCGACCCACTCCTAATTTCCTGGCGTTTTTTGGAATATTCCACAGCGAGCAAAAGCAAAAAAGTAAACCATATGTGCAGTAACCACAGACATAAAATCAGGTTTGAAGACATCGTTTATTTAAAGTTCAATAAATGAACACCCAAAATATTAAAAAACATCATCAGGAAGAACTCAACTTGATGTGTTTAACTTGTAAGAAAACAAGAAATTATATTTTTTCCTTTGCGGCGCGACAAAAGCCGAGGAAATTGAATATGCAAAAATGAGTTAATTTTTGACTTTAGAGGACAAAACAAAACCGAATACAACAGAATTTTCATTCTTTTACTGTAACAGATAACATTTAAGAAAACACCAGACCACAAAGGTGTCTTCGATCGGCGGCTCAGTGGGTGCACTTACAGGGTCAGTAGTGACAGATTCTTCTATTTCAGTTGGTGTTGTGTCTGTAGGAGACAGTGTCGGATCTTCATTGTGGCTGTGGGAAGCAGTGTCCATGTGTTCAGGCGGGTTTTCTGGCTCATTTGAAGTGGATGTTTCAGCGGAGTTGTCGGCGGTGTTGTTATCCTGTGGAGTGGAGTGTGGACGGCAGTTGTAGGAAAGGTGACCTTTCTCATGGCAGGTGATTTTAGGGCAATTTTGCCCCGAGTGGTCCACGGTGTAGCAGTTAGAGCAGACTGTTGGTTATTGTGAATTACTCGGCACCACTTGCCGGATATTTTCAGAGTGTACGGAATGGCTGGTTGTGTGAGAACCATTTTCACTAAATGATTACCATTTGCTAAGCCCGCGAGATCATGATCGGGTTTGTACTTCAAGTGAATCACCTCACCTTTGATTTCTCCAAATTGACAGAGAGCTTAGTAAGTAAGTAAGTAAAACCTTTATTTAAAGAGGGTAGCACTTAATAGCCAAAGGCAAAGCTTGCATGATATCGTCATCATCAATGTTGGCTGGTAAGCCAAGAAGGCTGACATTAATGTAGCCATGCTCCCACCCCCCCAAAAAATCTTCTTCTTCAGCTCCACAGAAGAAGTACATGTGCTGTTTAATTTGGAAAGTAGTAACTTGATTAACTATCCACATGAGCACAGACATGTACTGTTCAATTTTGGAAACCATAATTGGATAAACTATCCTGAATAAAAAATTGAACACTACATGCTACTGTCTTACCTGTTGCCTCGAAGCATTGTTATTATGATCAAGAGCAACAAGCTTGGTTGCTTCCTCCATAGCCCTGTGGGAATAGTTTGTGTGTTTGGGAAGGTGTTTGAGGTAAAGGGAATGGTATGCTTTAAGTGCTCTAGTACGTACACAGTCAGTGAGGTGAGGAAGAGTCTTCAGTAGGCTTGTGTCGTGAACAATAATTTTTAGCAGTTCATTATGCGATGGAGAACCTGGAGTGAGCACCTTTTTTGTCACATGCCGTCATCACAAGTATCATGCTGACATTTTTTGAACACTTTTGTTGTAGAACCTTTTGCTTTTTATAATCTTTTTTAATGTAAAGCGCCATGGACAAATAGTGCATTGAGCGCTATATAAATATTTTTATTATTATTGGTATTATTATTGTTATTATTATTATTATTATTATTATTATTATTATTATTATTATTATTATTATTATTATTATTATTTGTTGCTTGGGACAGTCCTGTCTATTTACTACATGGTTTGTTATTGACAACCATCTCTCTGACAGGTTTTCTGCATCACCCTGGCAAGTCTCTATACTTCACCAAAAGTGATTTGTAATAAGAAGGAACCCATTGGCCCAACTTTCACAACCCTTCTTTTTTGAGGATGTCCTCCGGTTTTTTTGGACATTCTTGCAGAAATGCCATAAATCAATATGTTAAATATTAAAACAGGATATTTTGCAGCACAGCAACATCGCTATTGGCTAGCAAATAATTGAGATGTTCACTTTTATTGCTTATTCTATTAAAGATTTCTTTCGACAGTTTCCAGAATCCATTAGGAGGGATCAGGTTTAGATAACTTAAAGAGGTCATTAAAGGCATTGATACTTGTTGAATTTTGCATGCATAGTGGCAACTGGGTCCAAAATTTAATAACTCTATTGCAGAAGAAGTCATTCAGTCAATATTAAGATTACAAGCTTGATAAGCTGTATTCGTCGCAAACATGTTGTGACCATGGTCCACCAAACCGTTGATTATTTTGAAAGTTTCAATCAAGTCACCATGCATTCAGCGTTCCAGTAAAGTCGTTAATCTGAGAGGATGTAACCTTTGACGATACGGGAGTAGGCCTATGCCCTCAATTATCCTCGTAAACTGTCTTTAGCATTCCTCAATTCCATTATATTACCCCAGTTTCCGTGTCTTACGGTTGGGGCCCACACCTGCACTGCATATTCCAAATGGGGTGTAAAGTGGTATCAGCACTTCTGGTTTCCTAGATACAACATTCCTAATGTCATTTGTTTTGCTTTTCCAATCGTTCTTCATAATTGCTCCTGCCAACAAAGGATATAACCAACTGAAACAACCACCCCAGATCTCTTTCCATTTCAAGCACTTGCAAAGGGTGTATGGCCCATCATATTGAACGCCATCATCAGTCATCATATTATCATACTGGACACTGCACATATCAGTGCACTTCAGACACGCCTTCAAACAGAAGCAGTTACTGACCGTGCATGTTCACTTGCACATACAGCAGAGTAGTTCCAGCACCTCGTCCAGAGCCGGGTTATGTCCAAGCCACAAAAATTTCACGACATTTGAGATATTGTCTACTTCCCAACCGTGTTCACCAGGGGAGGGGATTATCAAAAGGGGAACAACTTTCTAGCAAGACTCACTTGTGGCAAACCAAATGTGCAAATTTTAATTTAGCTTGTCCCATTGTCAAATGTCAAAAAGAAGGAGGAAGAACTTTTACAGTGACTACTTGTAAATTGTGGAACAGTTTGCCATTGACAACCTGTAAACTGCCCACTTAAAGTAGTTCAAAAAATCTACACACATTACTTACAATACTAACTAACATTACTGACAATACTAACATTAATTTAGTTGCAACTTGCACTACTAACAATATTCATGCAGTTATTTACACAACTTACAATACTTCTTACACCACTTAAAATAACACTTATACTGCATGCATTACTTTCAATACAATACACCTACTTACCCTACTAACAATACTAATACTATTTACATTACACTATTTACAGAATGGTAACAATTATCTTTATGTTTTAATATGTAAATAAAATTAATAGCTATAAACAAGACTACGGAATTTTGCAATAAGAAGAGTGACATTAAATGCCTGTTTATTTTTGATGTTATTATGCCAACCGTATAGGATGTTACATTCTGTTGTCCAACTGACCACTTGTTTGAATTTCTGGTACCACCAGCTGGTGAATCTATCCCAGAAAGCCTTAGATACAGTACAGTGGTACAGTAAGTGGTTTATTGTTTGCTTTTTGGTGGGGCATAGGGAACAAATGTCGCTTTCAGTAATGCCCGCTCGAAAAAAGGCTGGATTTGGTAGGTAAAATGTGCTGTATTATGTTATACTGGAAAGCAATTGATTTCGAGTCTGGTTATTAGGAAAGGCAACGTGAACACTTTGTGGATGCTTTCTTTGGAGAAACTGTAATTTAGAATTCTACTCTCTGATGTCAGTGGACTTGCATTGTTGGTTAGAAGTGTAGAGTGGGCGACACAGGTTGATGGAAGGTCTTCAATAGGCGCGTTTAAGTGCGAGTTGTTTTGATTTAATATATTTTTCCATTCTATAGGAATGGCAGCCACGAGGCCGTAGTACAGTGTAAAGGGAATACTGATGTTCACTTTGAATGAGCTCGTCCAGTGAGAGAAAGGTGTTATCTTCTGTTAAAAATTGTTTAATGCATGTAATCTTGGCCTCAAATAAGGGTTTGAAAAAAACTGGCTGGTCTCCAATCAGGATGCGACTATTATTCCAGATGACTTTGTTGTGAATGCATTGGTCCTCCGAGAATTTGTCAGCATTGTATTCTTGCCAATACTTGAGTAGCGTGTGGTAAAAAGGTGGAAGGTTATCAAGGTTGAAATGCTTTATATCGTATTGACATTTGGTTAGAAAGGATAAACCTCCATATTTGGCAGCGGCAAACTCTGCTATTATTTTCCATGCTGGGTGAACGTTTTCAGTGATTCTCTTGATCCGAGCAATTTTCAGTGCTTTATTCATCATTTCAAAATCCATCATTCTCAACCCTCCTTGACTTATGTCACTTATTATGGTCTTTTTAGTTTGGCTGGTTTTCCTTCCCATGTAAAATCGAAAGATAGTTTCTTTATTTCTTTGACGTAACAATCGGGGATCTCGAGCACAGAGGTGTTATAAATTAGCTTCGACAAACCTAGGGTTTTCACTATTTTGATTCTGCCATGGAGGGTAAGCTTCCTTCTTTTCCAATTCTTAAGCGTATTTTTCAATTTGATAACTTTCTCTCCAAAATTCAGATTATTTGCAGCGTCGGAGTTATACGAAAAGAAAATGCTGCAAGCTTGAATCGGTTCTTGAGGCCATTGAAATTATATGGGGTATCAGTTTTGTTTCTCTAAGCTCCAAGCCACATCGCCTCTTTTTTGTGTTTACTTCTAGACCTGAGGTGTGTTAAATTCATGATGGGTCTTGTTGTTTCCGATTAGTCCCATGTTTCTTAGTCGCGATTTTGCTATAATTCGGGATCGATGTTCGAGTAAGCACGTACGCCAAATTGATTTCAATGTACTGATTTATTATTTTACAAAAGTCATCTTATATTACAGTTAAGATTATGTCAACCGGAAGTCACCCAACGTTACAAACTGGTCACGCACTATTGTTCTTTTCGTCTCTATAACATTTCCCCCTCCAGAATTACAATCATTTCCTTAATGTTGAAATTCTAACTTTAACGAAAGGAACAATATAACAATTAAAAAACGAAATAATTAAACACAAACCGAAATGTAAACTGAATTGTCATTGTCTCTATCATTGTCTATAGAAGTGTCAATCTTGCATCTCTAATGGTGACAGTTTAGTAATAGGTCTCTTCAAAATCTTGTCGCCAACTTTGACGTCTACTACATGTACAAGACCGTCTGCTCGAGGGTAGGTGCGAACAATTCTGCCTACTTTCCAATCTCTTCTTGCATCAGGGTCGATCACAATCACTACGTCGTCCTCTTTCAGGTTCTTTTCCTTAGAGAACCACTCATGTCAGGAACCAATGTATGGAAGATATTCTCTCAACCATCGTTGCCATACGCGACGAATGAGCTCTTGAATCTGTCTCCATCAGTGACGAGGGTTGAACTCGGTGTAACGGCATCGATTCAAGGCAGAACACGTGTCAACTCTGTTTATTAATCTCAGTGGTGTAGTAACAACAGTAACAGCTACAGAAACAGCATTAACAGGTCGAACAGTGGTAAACAGGTAAAACCTAGGTGACAAAAATTACAAAGCGATGTATTTCTAACTTAAACGAAACAAAAGCGACAAAAATGTACAAAGAAAGATAAATTGAACTTTATACATACGTTGTTGCTCCTTTTGCTGTTTTGAATATTGAAACCGTTAAGAGAACTGGATTAAATTTCGTACAAAATCACACTTACAGCTGCACTTAGTCAAAAACACAAGCGCCATTTTGTTCTTTCTTTTTCCCCCCGAGCACATGGTTTTCCCCCACGTAAAGGATGGTGGGAAAAGTGAGAGCGAAAAACCGCTGGCTAAACAAAAGTCGCAGCGAGTGAATTAGCATAAATTAAAAGCTCCCGACACACCGGAAGGGTGGGGGTCGCTACGATACAACTTGTGAAATGGAACAAATAACAAAATGTCACTACATAAACGCTCATAATCAAGGTCCTTAATGTC
>JAHPZR010007819.1:15000-17759 GCA_019787425.1 Platygyra sinensis | reverse complement strand
ATCTCGCGGAATATGGTCTGATTTTAGCCGACGAGGCCGTAGGCCTCGTCGGCTAAGTATCAGACGATATTCCGCGCGATTTCGCAGGATAATTGTTAACTATCTACCTCCGAGCAACTCGAGAGAAAATGGCGTCCCGGTTTGCATCCGTGACAAGTGAAGAAATCATCTAAATTAATGTTTTTGGTGTATATTATCTCACTGTTTTAGTATATACTAAAACAACTATTCACCTCAGTGTCGGTGGCTAGCGTTGGATATTTACCTCGCCGCTTCGCGGCTCGGTAAATATCCACCGCTAGCCACCTCCATTTGGCAATAAACCGCTCGTAAACACGTTAAAAAAAAGCCATTGGTGATCTGATGGCGAATACGCGTGATTGACGTGAGGGAGCAATAGTAAATTTGATTGGTTTAACTAACTTTATTTCCACTGTGATTGGACCAAATTTGACAAGCTGTCATGTGAAATTAATTCTCGTGAAGCCTCTTGGATCAAAAACTCGAAAACTTGGCGCTTTTGGTTCATATATTTCGACGTACCGTTCAAAAACTTGACTAGAAAGAAATGTGTTTCAGTCTCAGAATTTACATCTGTGAAACACAGAATGTGTAAAATCTGTAGCACTTGAAGGTGAACTGATTTTTCGTCGCTCTCAGCTCGCTTGAAATGAAGTACTTCAGCCGGTTGTTGTTGTTTTGAGCTAAAGGTGACCGGGTTTCATCTCGCGTTGGTTTCAACGGCCTCTCTTTCCGAAGTAGAGAATGGTGTTGAGCCATGCCGAATTTGCAAAATTTCTGGAGCATTCAGACCAAGCTGATTTGCTGCATAGAGGACTTCAAGGTCTTCGCTGGAAATTGGACGCTTGTGCTTTGTGAAAGAAATCAATCCCTGTCGCAGTAGTATGGATCTAGAGCTTCGTTTGCCGACTTGAATACTTATCCCGAATAATGGAAAACGGCTTTCTTTGAAGGGAACCGGAAAAAAAATCTGTCCAGCCCGGAACGAATTGGCTTTCACAATGTTGCGACTGTATGGTTTTCTTTCCACTGACTTTTCTAGCTTCTGCGTAAAAATGGTTTCAACATGGTTGACAATTCTGCCGGCTCCATGATTTCAAGTGCGACTGGAGTTTTTCTCTCCTTCCTCCACGCTAAGTCGGACGTGAACACTTGGTTTATTTTATAGTTAGTTATCCCATTATATTAAATCTTTATTTTGTAAAGTGAATCGGTTTAAATTTACGTGGGACTAAATATTAAAAGTCTACTCGTGACTTTCTCCACCTTCAAAGACATTGCCAGCGTATTTACGTGACTTTTTTAGACTTTCCAGAACAGCACTTGCCATCAGCTTTAATGTCACCATCGCTAGACTCAATACCACTAGTTTGGTTTCCTTCAATATTAAATAAGAGAAAAGAAAAGTTGAAATTCTTGTGTTGACTATGTTTCTCCTCGACGGAAACAATCGGAGGACAAATATCGACTCGGACGGGGGTTATTGCGTGATAACTGTCCGGAGATTTATACTACGTGACGTAAAGTAGCCAATAAAATCACTCAAAAATTAATGGGTGGCTTATAATATTGCCTGATTTCATACCGTGAGGGACTAGGTACGAGTCTGTTAATTATGGGATTAGCAACTATTGATCCCCATAGTCAGAAAGAGCACACCGAGATTCATAAAATCCCCAAGTTTGGTGTTACACAGGCTAGTCTTGACTGAGATACAGGCATTTAAAAACGTAAAAAATTTACAAAGAAATGTATGGAAAACCGGACAAATGCGGACAAAAGTCCGGATTTGTCCATATAGCAAAAACAAACAAACAAAGACTTCGTGAGGGCAACAACTGTGCAATTGTATCCCGATCGGGATACATTTGAATTTGATCAGGGGCACGTGACCAAGAATCAATCAATCACAGTGGAATGACCTTAACAAATATTCCATGAGCGCGCGTTGGATACTGATGAGATGATAGATAGCCAACGAGTTGGCAATAATCATCTCATATCCAACAAGCGCCCCAAAATATAGAAACCTACACTACAATAGAAACAAAAATGCCAAAAAAATCACGCATACGCTAGCCATTTTTGTACATCATGGTATAATGGCTCATATACCATGATGGCTAAGCCAATAAAAACTCTCGACTGAATTGCATTATCCAACGATCCAGTTTTTAATAATCTCAGATATCTCCCAGTTTTAGCTGGAAGATATTCGGTCACGTGACGGGTTTAAACCAATCGCGAGCGAGCGAAAAGATTTGATGGATTATAATTGGTTGTATAACTTGGTTGTAGAGGTTTGGATTTATCATTAAACAAAGAGCCAAATATCTACCTGAAAATTTCACATTAGCGACTGCACATTACATTTTCAAGCAACTTTCGTTTCTGTTTTCACCGACGGAGCACCACTGTTCTCGTGGTCCGAGTCGAATTCGCACCTTTCTCTAAATTTGCAAGAACAGACAAACGAAGAATATTCCTTAAGTGTTTGGCCGTCAGATTTATTCCCTGAAGATGCAGAGTCCCTGAAGATGCAGGGCAGCCACCTCTGTGTTTGAACAAACAGATTCAGTGACCTTTATTTGGCTTTTGTAACATGTAAATAAATTAGCACCACTTTCCAGAGTCCGAAACAATGGAGCGTAAACAGTGTTAATGTTAACAAACGTAACTCCCAACATGGTGAGAGTACAGTATGCATTTTTCGCTTCGCAAAAGGCATTCCTTGCACG
>JAHPZR010007819.1:0-10000 GCA_019787425.1 Platygyra sinensis | reverse complement strand
CGCCAAACTGAGTTTTTTGCATACGTTATTTCTAGAGAACGAAGCGAATAACTACCAAAGCAATTACAGAACGATGCGTTTCATGTCAAAACAAGTCGGTCTGTGAAAAATTAGCGCGACCCTGAAAAAAAATGAAAATCGGCCAAAAAGCGATATACGCCCTTTTTGCCCGAAGGCCTTCAATTACCACCGTTTTCGTTGATACGCGACTTCGGAAAACAAAACATCCGCGGAAACATTTCCAAAATTTCCATCAGTCTTGTGTGTTATTGACAGATCGGATCGAAATCCACCAATATAATTGGGATGCATATTAAGACCATAATCTAATTCAGATATGCAATTTTTCAGAGCTTTATTCATAACCCTCATAGATTCTGTTCAATTCATATTTAACATTATTATTCACCGATGTTCACTGAGCCTGAGGCAAATAATTGAGCAAGTACAATTTTCAGTGGTAAATATAGAGGACTACAAAATAACAGACTAAAATTTAAAAACACAGATGCAACTGTTCATGTTTATACACCTATGCAGCAATAGTTCTAATAACAATTACCACCGTTTTCGTTGATACGCGACTTCGGAAAACAAAACACCCGCGGAAACATTTCCAAAATTTCCATCAGTCTTGTGTGTTATTGACAGATCGGATCGAAATCCACCAATCACAGCCACTAGTGTGACCTTCAGACCTTCTTCACGTCATGCTTGCGGGCTGTGATTGGTTGATTTCGATCCGATCTGTCGATAGCATGTATGATTGACGGAAATTTTGGAAACATTTCCGCGGGTGTTTTGTTTTCGAAGGTCGCGTATCAACGAAAACGGTGGTAAGACACCTTTAAGTGATTCTATGGGATGCGTTAGCTAGTGAGTGTAGTATTGGAATGAATTGTGCTGCAGTTACAGTAAACAACCATGATTATTCAGTTAGATCACAGGAAGCCCAAGCTCCTTTGGGAATCGTCAGCATGGCATTGTGTAACTTACAGTGTTATTATTATAAGGGTTTGTATGGGAATATAACGATCGTACAGAATAGTTCAAAAAAAAAATTACAAAAAAAATAATCATTCAATAAAGGGAAAAAATAATAGACCAATATCAGTATATGGGTAACTGTGCACCTACCCCTTCCCTTAAACCATCATGTTAAAATAAGTTAAAAAGTTTTTGTTACTGATATTGATCCAACGTTTTAATCCCATAAAGAGAAGCAATGGTTAGAGCATCTGTTAACGTTGTTCTAAGTGGAATCTTGAGGCTATCAGATCCTTTGGGGTGAATTTATGGCTTGACTCCTTCAGGCGATCAGCTGGGCTCCATCACTTGAGTGCCCTACCTTGAGGAATTACATATGGAGAGGAATACAGAGAAGCTGATCCGTCTCTAAACACCATAAAAAACACAAGTTGTACACACACAACAAAAAAGGTAAGTCAATGTTATTATTTTTCCCCTTATTTTGAACTATTCTGTACAATCATTATATTCCCACACAAACTCTTGTTACACAATGTCATGTTGATGGTGCCCAGAGAGCTTGGGCTACCTGTGGTTAGATCAGCCGTAGAAATCACTGTAGATAGTACTGAAGAAACTGCGACTGTGTTAGCACACAGTACACTTGTCTCCTTTACAACTGTATTGTCACATGAGATACAAATCAATTGGTTAGTCTGTTGGATAAGAAAAATTGATTTCAATTCATGTGCCATCACATAAAACTGTATAATTTTTGAGGTAAATTTGTCACTATGCCTCAAGTAAAAACTTCAAAAAAAATCACTCTGTTCAATATATATATTGTCTTATAATATCTTTAAAGATTGCATAGTTAAGTTCAAGAAAACAGTGTACTGGACATAAAAACTTTCCTGGGTGAGTTAGGCAATAATTCATTTCTAGTAAACTGGTAAGCTCAATAGCAAGAATGTACAAAATCGTAGACATACATATAGCATGATTGTCCACTCATAGATCAAACTGTGAAAGTTTTGATAGCGTAAAAACTCTCAATAATTAATAATAATTATACAGGGGGCGATCTCACATAAAGTGGTTTTCCGAGGGGCCCTCTGGAAAATATTATATAAATGTAAAAGCCACATAAAACAATGCTACTTAAACGAAAAAATATGATACAAATAAAATACGATAAAATTAAAGCATGGGAACAAGTTCCTCTTTAAAAAGTAAACTAGATTCAGTTTCCTGTATTTCATGACTTTAAAGGTTAAAATCAAGTTTGTTTTGGGACCAGAAAGGTGCAAATTCTTGCACTTGTGGGTATTATAATGGTGAATGGCATTACTTTGTCTAATATTAAAATTAAATTAATATTAAAATTATTATTATTAAAGTCAATGATTTCATGAAGGAATCTAAAAATAAAAAAAAAGAGATGAAGGTGCCGTCTGTAATCTAAGTGTTTCCACTCTAGTTCCTGAAGAGCTTTGGTAGCTGAGGAATATTTTGGTTTGTTTAAGGACGGTGGCTACTTTTGTTAGTGCGCACACATTCTGCGCATCATGCAGCCATGGTTTAAGCGCGCGCGCTGGGGTTGACATTGATGCAATCAACTACGCCACCAAGCACATGACTAAAATTAAAGCAAACTTTTCCCATGGTGACCAAATCAATTTTAATGAACCTGTACTTAAACCAGGGAGACCAGAATAGCAGCATATCACTGGCCACTAAATGTTAACGTCTTCCACCTAAAAATCTAGCTGTTATCTTTCGAAAATTACACTGAAGTCCAACTGCAAACATGTACCTGCAGATGGCGTAGTGCGCGCGCAGACACGCAAATGTCTTACTTACTGGGGAGGTGACAGGAAAAAATGTAACCGGCACCGTAAAAGTTTTCAAAAAAGATCATTAACTTTAAAAAACGCGTGGTTACCCCTACATTTTTTGTTGCGAAATGGAAGCGGCAAGCCTATTCAACATGTGATTAGTTTCTGGTCGTGAGCAAAAGGTATTTAGACTGTATTTTAGCTGAACCAGAGGAAGGCTTCAGAGACGATAAAAGCGATTTTGCAATGATTTTGTTACTAAAATCGTAACAAAAATGATTTTAACGTTACCATTTGCCATGTAGTTTAAAGATCTTTTTAAATGTGTTCGCCTTTCTGTATGTAAAGGCGAATTCTAAGGAAATCTGTGAAGAAATATCGTTTCCCGCTTTTTTCAGAAAAATGCTCATGTCAGCATTTTTGTTGGGATTCAAGGCTAATTATCTCGAAAAAATGCGTGGCTACCCCTATTTTTCTTTGTGGATTCCAATAGCCCCTACAAATATCTACTTTTTCCGCGTGGTCCTAACTTGGCGCAAAAACCTTTGTATTTAGTAGGCACCGTCCTTAAAATTAATTTCGCTGCCATGTTTTGTTGCCTATAGATCGTTTATAAGTTGAGTGTTGTTTTTGTCACCCCATATAATGCCACCATGGTCAAAAAGTGGAAGAATTGGGGATTTATATAAAGTGTTAGGCGAGCGAGTAGTGGTAGAAGAGGCTTGATTCGTCTTAGAAGTCGTTGGTCTTCTTTACAATGTTTTTAATGTGCTTATTTCAAGACAGATCTCGACTAAGTGTCACTACTCCCAACTCCCACGTATTCGAATGTATTGGCATGTTCAAGAGGGCTTCGTTTTTCATTGATCTTAAAAAGAAACAGTGTTTGAGGACTTTAGACGACGAGTGTTTCCAAAAACTCTCGAGTTTAAAATATATTCAGTCGAAAACCAACAAATATTTGAGACAATTTTTGAAATAGGTAGTCTCGATGTTGTGTACTGTACTTCCGTCGTTGCCTAGCTTGTGATTATACTCTGATTCAATTAATATCGTTTATCAAAATTGCTTCAAATCCCTTCTTTAGACCAAGCGTTAGACTCGTAGGCCGGGTAAATACACAAGTTCAGTTGCCGAGCCCGTTAGTTCATTTGGCAATTGTAGACCGAATGAAAGTGGACTCGTCGGTTCGATGCGTCACACCTAACGAATGATCAGTGAACTCTACACCGAGTCCACACAATTTTCACAGTTCAATTCATACACAAAGTCGACACAACGACAAATTTCCATTCCCATTCCCATCATTTCCAATTACATGTAAGGTTAATACAGCAACACGACCCTCTGAAATGTCTTACCTTCTGCTCGTTTACTATAAACGCGTTGGTTATAGCGAGTAGTACAATCGGAATCCGAGTGAAGTAACAGCCTTATACTCCTGTCAACATAGGGGGATACTCTTGTCAACATAGTCAAAGTGTTTTGGTCAAAGTACGCTTCAAAAATAGCTTCAGCATAACCTTGTTCCCAGGGTCTCTCATGGGTAGTGGAAAGATGAGAGACCCTGGGAACGAGGGGTTGGCTCCAGTCTCGAATTTAGCTCCTGATAAATCCAAGATAAATCCATGGATTTAGCTTGGGTGGTTTGTTTTCCCATTGTAGACCACGTGCTATTCTCTGGAGAATTTCTCTTTTATTCACCGTAAAATTATTCAGTCATATTCATGCGACTATTTAAAAGTTTGAAAGCAAGAATTCTCAAGAGTATCGTCACGTGGTATACAATGGGAAAACAAACCGCCCAAGCTAAAGTAGCCTCAGGGGCGGGGTAGAAGACTCCTGAGATTTTCGTATCAGGATCATCCAACGAAAAGTGACGTCACATCCGGTTTAAACTGCGCCGCGCAGCTCGTTTCACAAAGCGAAAAAATGGCGTTTCGATTTGCCAAGATTTTCTTCCATTTGCAAACCATCAGGTTCGTTTCCTTTCAAACTGAGGGTAGAAAGATGTTGCAGGCACATTTCTTCGACTTTGAAAACAAAACTTTCGGCAAAAGACAATAGTTCATTATTGTTTTGAAGGAAAATAACTGAGAGCCTTCTGTCATCGAATGGCGGATTTTACAAGTTTGCGAAAGTGGTGTTGTTCTGACTTTTGGTTCTTGTTGTTCGTGATTGAGTGATAACACTAAGTGAAATAGCCTATAATGTTAGAAATAACGTGGATGAAGTATTGCTGGCCACAGTTTTCACTGTGTACAACGGGAACATATTTAACAGAAGCCGTTTAGTTCTAAAAGTCGTTGTTAGTGAACACTCAGTTGAAGCTCAGTATCCACGTGCGTGTGGTGGAAACAACAAGATGAATCGTATACTCCAGGTTAGTATCCTACTTCCATATCTCTTGTTGAACACTGTTTCTCTGTAAGAAATAGTCAATGTTGCGAGTTGGAATTGATTGTAAATGCGTTTTTTTTTGGATATCAGATTTCCCCGAAAAGATCAACAAAGGGGTGAAGCAGTCTAGGAGTAGATCTTTGGGCGACGACCAATTCTTCGACCAGTCGCCTGTTATAACTCTCCTTCAGTCATACAGTGGTTAATTGTTAATTCCTCTGTATTGTCTTGACAGCAATGCTGGTCCGGGGATCAACCTCTTTGGGCACTTGTTTAGGGTTAGCTCCCAATGGTATGGTGATATTCTTACCCACCCATGCACTGTGACCCTGGAAGGGGGCACTCCCTTATATGAACTACATAGGTATGTGTGGCCCAAAGGGTTTGGTGTTCAGCCATTTTAGTCATAAATAGGGTATCGATTTGGCCATTTTGGTCTTAAATAGGGTATGGGCTTTGTTCTCTACTCTTGAACTGGGGTATGTATGTTACTTTCTCAAACTCATTAATAATTCATCAAGTTAAAACAAAGAAAATCACAACCGTGAAGGTGGTTTGGATACCCCGTCTTAATTAGCATAGATTTTGACGATTTTACTTCTCCGTTTACTCTTTAGTTTTTGTTTTGATTGAGAAGATATATCAAATACTCGAAACAGTGTTTCATCGGTTATCCAAACACCTCGAATTTCGTCAAAAAATACTGCGCTGCGCGTCGTATTTTCAACTCTCTTCTTGGTGTTTGGATATCCCGATGAAACACTGTCTCTCGTGTTTGATATATTACGAGAAGAATCTACTTTTTCATCATTTTTTGGTAAGGCCATAATTAAAAGGCCTTCAAAACTTAAGTTTAGGGTAGCTGTGTCAGCCAAAACAGTTGTAAATAGGGTATTAGATTTTTGGTCTGGTCACAAATGAAATAGGGTAGGGAAAATCACAGATTTTGGTAATAAATATGATAAGGGTTTTGGGAAGCAGGCTGCACTCCTCCACCAAATTTTTCTGGGAGTACCCTTGGGGAACTATGAAGTGGTTCATAAATAAATACTGGACAGAATTAAACTCGCGCTTTGTGCTCGCCTTGCTTTGACCTATAGCCAATTGCAGAAACATGAGAGGACTGGGACAAGTTTTTTTAAATTAGATTGAAAATCTAAACATTTCAACTGAAATGTTACTGAATGAAAAGCTACCCAGCAAGCCAAGTTTAAGAGTTTTCAGTAGAAAATTGTTCAAATGGGAGCCTCGCAAAAGTTACAAAATTCCATACAAACCCTTACAATTTTGTGGCTTGTCTACCCAATCCACACAAACTCTCTATTTTAGGTCATATTTGAAGAGCTACCATTTTGCCATTTTCCACGGTGACCTCAAAATACTTCTATTCTTGGTAAAGACTTTCAACTTTACATGTAGCTGATCTTTCATTTGCATATATTAGTGTTCTGAAAGCAAATGAAAAACAACGGTAATACCAAACTCTTTCCCAGTCCTGTCAAGTTTCTGCAATTGCCCATGTTCACCTAAAATATGCAAATAATATACCCCTTTTCTGCAGGCTAAATTTGACTATGAGGTCAAGACTTCTTTGAGGTGATAGTTTGAGGCTGTGTCAAAGTATCATCACCTGATGGGAATCTTAAGCTCACAATCCATTTAATATTGTTAAATAGATTTGTACTTAAATTTTCTTCAAACCATGATTTACATGTACCTTACCCTGGGTGCCAGAGGGTTTTTTTTGTAGTGAAGCTGCGATTGTGAGGGGCAAAGCCGTGATGGAGATCCTGGCTTCGCTGCTCACAATCGCAGCTTCGCTACAAAAAAAAAACCCTCTGGCACCCAGGGTAAGGTACATGTAAATCATGGTTTATAATTCTATTTAACAATATTATTGGATTGTGAGCTTAAGATTCCCATCAGGTGATGATACATTGATACAGCCTTAAACTATCTCCTCGAAGAAGTCTTGACCAATGTAGCTTAGTAGCAACAGGAGCTTTGTTCATTATTTGATCAATGTTTACATGACATCCACTTTCCATCTCATCAAGAAAGAATGAAAATAAAATGGGTGGAGAGATCTCTGCTTAATAAATAAAAGATGTGTAAATGTGTGCATGTGCCATATAATTGAGACATTAATTTTGTTTATCAGACTCATTATAGACCCTATACAGAAATGGCTAGCTTTAAATTATTCTTTTGTTCATATTTAAAATACCCTCACGAACCTTGTTCTGGATAACAAATTCTTTACAATAATTTTTTGTCTCAAAAACAAGGTTACTGAGGCTATTATGAGAATGAAAGCAAGGCAGCCATTTTTGCAAAGGGTATATCCGATGTAAATTGTAACAAATCCTGGCCGACAATTTGCCATTGTTTATATGTACAGTATGTAGGACCATAACAATTTCAAGCACCAAAGAAGATGAGCGGATTATTAATTAAATAAAAATGGGAGAGAAAAAACAGCAACAAAAAAATAGATATTACCCAAACTCAGTCATGTTAGTAGTCTTAGTGTACCCTAGTTAGTACCTGCAAACAGATAGTGATACAATTATTGCCTGTAGAACTTATAAGCCTACCAGGTTTCAAATTGAATATTGGGTTGAGTGTATGACATCATCAGTCACATCATTTGCATATTTTACACATTTTTCAAATGTGAATACATTACATTTATCTCTTGAACTGATGTACATGTAGATATTTGCAAAAGGTGAACAGCATTTTCAATCTTTTGTGGAATTCAATGTGACACATCGAAAAATTCTGACTCGAGGGGTAAAAATTAATCTTATAATAGAAGCATGTTAAAGCATTGAGTTGAATTTATACTGTCAGCAAAATTTTAGAGTATTTTAGAGGGGAATTTAGTGTGTTTATTGAATTGACAGAGGCTGTTTTTGTCATAACGATTGTCTTTGTCATTATCTTCTATATTTTGGGGTTAGAGTGGTTGTTGGCAAAAGAAAAACTGGGAATATCCTCACTGACCTGTGCTAAGATGTTTTTAGGTTTTAATACAAGACCCCACCAGTTATGCTGAATACTCCATATAGTGTTCAGTTCAATGTCTCTGACAATGAAGGTCAATTTAAGCAGTTTAACTGTCTTTACAACATAGGGATGTTATTAGTATTAAGTTATATTTTAATATCCTGATACCAGAATTGTAGTAATTCACAGCTCAATTTCTACCTCTACTTTAATTTGTTTAAACCAGTTTTTTTTAGACCACTTTAATTTCATCAAAGGGGAAAGGAATCTGAGAGCAATAATAAATTAGACCAACACATAAAAGGAAATTTGCAAGGATTGTTTTCATGGCCTAGTGGAGATGAAGTGGACCAAAAAATCAGAAATCTGAATTCTGAGTCTAGGTCTGTCTGTACTGACAAAATTAAAAAAGGATTGTATTGTATTATGGGAGTATTATGGTAAATATTATTATGTTGGGGGATGATATGGAATCCTGGAACCTGTGCTGTTGTAGGGTAGGAATAGGGACTGAGGGGGTGGGTGGTGTGCTTGCAATTCTTTTTAAAGTGGAAACAAACTGGTATGTTACAGAAATACCCACAAGAGAAATACTAACAAGGGAAGCACTTCATTTCTCTTAATCCGTTTTCTTCTGAATTTCTCTTGATAAACTACAAGTATTTTTTCTATTAAGATAACATTTTTATACTGGACTTTTCCTCTGAAACCCTTATTAACAAAAAAAAAACTTTTCCTGATCAAAATTATTCTTTTACAATAACTGCAGAAATTCTCACACCCTCATTATGGCTAATTTTCATTGTCAATAAGCAGACAGCTACATGAATTATAATTGATTTTAAGCAGGGCATCAACAAGCGAGAGCAGACAATAATGTGTAAAAAAACAAAAAACAAATTGACATTATTTTTATTTTTTCATGTATCCAGTTATTGACAGTGAATTTTGTCATCACTTGTTGATACACAGCTACTTTGACAATGTTCTGACAAAGTTAATGATCAATAACAGGACAGATGGATGAAAAACTGATATCAATTTGTTAAACCGATAAAGATATGGTTGTTAGTCTTTTGTGACTGATGGAGTCATTGAACTGGTAACATAATTTTTAAATATTTTTTTTGTCTGTCTTAGGTGGTTACAGTACATGCTGGCATATACGCCCCCACACCGGCATGCAATGCTATGATTTGGATAATGCAACCTGCTTCTCCCATCTTTAACATAGATTTTAAGAGTATCAGTGGACCTGTCCAAATGTGATTTCTCTACTGGTAATGGAAATTATTGCAATAAAGATATGAAGCCACTCTTGCATGATAATCATTTCTTCCTTGACAGTAAAGACTTGCAACCTGACCAAAAGTTGCATACTGTAAGAGATTTGCATACTTAGTCAAATATCAAATGGAAAGCTTTTAAAGTACACCAGTTTGTATTATTTTTGTATTTATTGCTCCTCACTTCCTCACTTAAAAATACATTTGGTATATTGTTGTACTGATAAGAATATAATTTGGAAAGTTTATGGGAAGTGTTTCCATAAAAAAAATATCCAGCTCAGATGCAGTAACAATATTCTCCTTTCTGTGGTGTTTCAGTCTATGTGATCAAGTGAGAAATTCTGTTGACCTACATGAGTTAAAAAATGTAGGAGCTGTTCGGTAAAAATAATTTGTTGAGTGTTTTTATCTGAGTGTTCATTTTCCCTTGAACAAATATATTTTCCTAATGAGCAGTTCCTTCAAACCATTTTATTAATGGGTTATTTATTT
>JAHPZR010007816.1:20000-25687 GCA_019787425.1 Platygyra sinensis | reverse complement strand
CAGTCAAAACGCCTGAAGCGTTCCGCCTAAACATGATTAATGCGTTCATTAATCCAGAGCCGCTTCGATTCTTGGCTTCAAATTTCGAAAAGTCAACTGAATATTGTAATCATCCAACCGTAGCGTCCATTCGAATATCGAATGGTGATTGGACTAATAACAAAATGTTCCAAATACGGAAAATGTTTTCAGGATAGCCATCGGAATGATTTTCAACTACTGGCACACTGACTTGCACAGCACATTTTCCCAGGACATTAAATCGACTCTTGTACGAGTGACAAAGGACTTCCCCAGACTACAAAACGGAATGTTGGCGCAACAGTTTCCAATTTCTGCCTGAATTTCTTTCCTGACATCTGAACACGTCCTTTCCAAGAACGCTTCTGATTTTTCTACCAGAGCCAACTTAGTTTTCTGCCCATCCGTGAACTCAACGAACACCATGGTGGACGAAAGAGCTCAAAATGGCGCCTTCGTTCCAGGACTCCTCCACCGCGTGACCAACTATCGTTCGATGTATTGTTCATTAGTCCAATCAACATTCGATATTCGAATGGACGCTACGGTTGGATGATTACAATATTCAGTTGACTTTTTGAAATTTGAAGCCAAGAATCGAAGCGGCTCTGGATTAATGAACGCATTAATCATTGTTTAGGCGGAACGCTTCAGGCGTTTTGGCTGTAATAATATAACAATAATAATATATTTTTTTAAAATTAAAAAAAACCTCACATAAAAATTACACGAGTATTTCCAGAAGCTAAAAATTATTCAGTTGTTGCAATAAAAAGGAAACAATAATAATTTTTTTTGGACAGACTTGACCGTAAAACTAAATTACAGTGCTACAGTACAGAATTCTTAGAAATTGTGTTTCTTGCATGAAAATTTTAATCCTTTAGAATCAACATTGATATAGCAAAAATAAGATAATGAGATCTAAGATACTAAGTTCAAATATGAAAATCTACCAAGAAAAAAAAAAAGAAATAAAATGTCGTCCTCGATATTTTTACCGAATAAGCTACGCTTAGCTTACAAGTTACGCTATGAGCCCTGTGTTGCTTTCTGACACTGTGCATACAGATAGTTTTACTGCATGATAATAATAATGACACAAACAGCAGTGATAAACATATTGAACTTCCACATTTTGATTACAATTTGACGTTTCGTATGTACTCTTCATACATTTTCAAAAGTAACCGTTGAAATTTAAAACAGCCATTTATATGCAACAAAGGTGAGGGGACTGGAACTAGATTAAGCAAATGCTTAACCGTAAACTATAAAACTAGAACAGATTAATAAAGCATCAGCTTTTTACTTCCGACGTTGACGTTGAAAGCTGGCTCAAGTTCTTGAATAAATAAGGTCTCTTTGATTTTACAATGGTAGTCTGTTTTGCCCTTCGCTGAAATATCAAAATCATCCCATTTGATGTTATGTCCAGTGACCTTGGCGTGGTCAGCAACGGCTGAAGTATTGTTATTTTTAGCGAGGGCCTTAAATGTTCGGTTTTTCTATCGTGAAGCCGTCGTTTAGTTTTAAAGATGTAGATTACAATTACAATCCATTACAAACCATTACAATCCTAGCAATTTGCTCTGTAAATAACTCTGATTGTTGTAAACGATTTTAATACAGTCCTTGTTAGGAAAGATTTTAACCATCACGTGCTCTGAAAAACGATCTTCAGGTTAACACAAGAGTAGAATTTGTTCACACAAAAGTATTTACAGTAATAATAATAATGATAAATTTTTTTTAATGCAACAATAATCTTTATTAAGCTCAATAAAGTAATGCCCAAAACTATTTACAATAACAACTCGAATGTAATATGTACAGTCGCTAAAAAGGAAGCAAAATGCAGTTTCCAGAAAAAGAGTAAAACTGACATGAGCTAGAAATTGGAATGACTTGTTTAAAAGGGAGCAAAGATATTTAATTTGCAGTTTGTGTTATCGATTATACGCTAGAGCTAATCATAAAAAATTTAAAACATATGTACATAAAAATCTTCGGCAAGAAGAAGAAATGTCAATCAAGCGAGGGCATAAAACATTCGTTAAAATATTTCGTTAAGAAATTAGGAATTATCCTGTCAGTCCAACAAGTCCCTTCTCTATCTCTAAGTCATTCTCCTGTACATTTGTCTTTATTCTCCGTGACCTTGTTCCCCTCAAACAAACTAGGGCAGTCCGCAGGATGGCGAAGGACACCTTCGTTAATAATAATAATAATAATAATAATAATAATAATAATAATAATAATAACAATAATAACAATAATACAATAATAATAATAATAATAATAATAATAATAATATATAACAATAATAATAATAATATATAACAATAATAATAATAATTCATTTTATAGCGCTAGTTACATGAAATATTCAGACGCGCTAAGCGTATCATGATAAAAACTAAAAAAAGTTACATCACAATTAAAAAAATATAATATGCTATCACAAGGCTAAAAAATGCAAAATTTAAAAGTAGACACCAAAGGCTTTTAGACTTAGGACTTTCCACTTAAAACATAAAAAAAATTATCATTAAATGCCATACCCTTTTAAAATAAAAATGTCTAAAGCTGTCTTTTCTATGGAACATTTCGAGCGTATGTAAAAACTTAAGTTACCAAAAGAAGGCACTATGGCATGGTAATATTTTGGATGCAGTTAAGAAATCATTGAGCCTTTAGCTCTCAATCTACCCCTCGAGAGAAAATTGAACTTGAAGTTATCCATTTTTCAAATAAAACAGACGTTTCGCGTTAGTTAAAAACATAATATTTAACATACGCTTTAAGCATTCTTGGGAAGTTTGAAACTAATTTTCTCGAGAATGCTAGAGAATTGAATTCAATCGCGGGGACACTTAGAGAAATGAACCAAAATGACTTGTTTTAAATAGTATTCAAAAAATTACCGTGCTATGAGCAGATTTTTTAGAAAATAATTCTTACACTTATTGTTCGAACTTTGAGCGGGATCCGTCTCAAGTTTGGCGCCATCTGATGATGTTTCGGAAACTTGTTCCACATTGAGGCCCAGCATAGGCAAATGCAAATATGAGAAGATTTCGTTGATGGGTGCAATAACTTGAAAGTATTCTCCGCTCTCGGAGTCAATTCAAGCCTGCAATCAATCCAAATGCAATATTTCTTTCCTGCAAAAAATTCCCTTGCATGGACTTGTTAGTCTGTAAGATAATTCTCGAACCTGATTGGTGATCAGCAGCAGTACATCCATCCTCGTAGCTCAGAGCTGTTGCCTTCTTGGAAACAGATAATGCCCGAGTTACCTCAGCCCTGTTTTATGACAGTACAGTGGTTCTGTACTAGCTTTTACATTTCATTCTGTAATTTTTTTTCTCTTGAACGTCAGATGCTTCCTCGCTTGCTGTTGTTTGCCGTTGGGTTCCATCAGTTATTGGGAACTTTGGAGGGCGAAGACGCTACAGATCAAACTTCATGTCAGAGCGGCGAAGGCTTAAAGAAAATCCTCCAAGGTTTCAACAGATCCGCGGGACCCCTGGGATACTTCAACGCCTTATACATGGCATTTACCCCTGAGGAAGCTAGGCAGTTCCCTGATCTGGTCTCCTGCCATTCTCAGATGATGCTGATAAAAAACGGAGACCTTCCGTCGACGTTCTCAATATTGAACGAAACGCACATTCACGGTACAAGTTTAGATGACAACGACTTTCACAGCGAGCCACTGTTTAAAAGGAAATTAGGCAGAGGTAGGGTTACCAAGAGAGCTATCTCGTACCCTGTGACTACCATCACTGGACCTTGCGAGAATACGACAGGAGGCCTGACCAGACTTTGCAAAGTCTGCCCAGCAATAACAGATCTGGGCCCTAGCAAGGTTCCTCGCTACATCAACGAGGTACTTTGTGAAGGGGTTGCCGAGTTCTGTGGAGTACCGGACTTGTTTGGGATCTGTCAGAACACGGTTTTTTATCAGGATTTCTGGAGTTACCGGAATTTCTGTTCAGGTATACTCACAGGAGATTCGTGTATGTTGCGAATGTTCTCTATTTCCATAACTCTGAAATCATCCCAATGGATATCAATGTATACCAAAAGAATATCAGAACTGGAATCAAATAAAAAAAAACAATTCTTTATTTACCCATGCAGTATTTAGAATTTGGCATTTGGATATCTGATCTTAATTAGCATAGATTTTTACGATTTTAGTTTAAACTCCGTTTTCACGAAAAGATGCGTCAAACACTCAAGATAGTTTCACGAAATTCCCGGTTCGCGTCAAGTTTTAACACTCTTCTTGGTGTTCAACCCCGGTTTAAAAACGTGATGAAACACGGTTGTTCGTGTCTGATAGGTGCTGATTATTAGAACAGTCATTTAGTTAATTGAGATTGCATTTTAGTTAAGGCAAATTTTCAAGTAGAGGCTGCGTGACTTAGAGGTTGAGGGTGCTGTGTTTGTTCCAAGTAGATCCGAGTGCAATCGAAATGACCAACTGGCCAGCCTCGACCCAGCAGATTGGATTCTAAGTAGTTTTATGCTCAGTTTTCCATATGTGCTAGTCTGTTTGTTCATCTATTGATTTGTTTATTCATATTGTCATAAGTGAGTATAGTAATAGTTTAATTGAAAAAAACGGCTCATTTTAATTCGGTTCACGACAGTAGTTTTCGGGTTCACTCTAAATCTCAGGAAAATGTTAGTATAGAATTTGAACTGAGATATTAAATCCAAGTTGATTGTCGATATGTTCAAATTCTTTAAGTATTTTCGGCAATTAAATCATATCAGAATATGGCTTAGTGTTTTTTCCAACTTTCGAATTTCGGTATCAGTTCAAATGCTACTTTATTTGCACACGTTGTATGTATTCTGTCGAATGCTTTATTGTATTTGTGGATAAATTAAACCATGATAGATTCCAGCGGTATAAAGATTCTTAGACTCCAATAGGACGCCTACACTACAATGGGTTGTTAGAGTTCTAATTTCTCCTTATCTTACCAATGCATTTGTAAGGAGATTGGGGATGAGAATTAATAAAATGAACAACTCTTGGACTTGATTGTTATGTTCCTGAATAAACAGGCACACACATGCAGCATGCCAAGTCGTAAAAATGAATGAGTGTTTCTAAGTCTGGGACTGGTCTAAACATGGAACCCTTGACAGACTTTTCTGTTCTACCCGAATGACGATTTAGTAGATAAAAAATTAAGCCAAATCTTACTAAAGAAACAGTTACAGGTGATCTAAAGTTAAAGCGATGAAAGATTCCTAAAACTCGGTGTCATCTTCAACATAAAAGTGCATTTGTCAAAAAGATTAACATTCTAATGATCAAATCTCGACGACCAAAGTGGATCGGACAGCAAATGATCTCAGGACCGGAACTGATTCCCGGAAAACGTTAGCGATACATATTTTAAAATTATGCTAGAAGAAAGGACAAGCGCCTCAGGCATAAACTGAGCAGTAATAAAAAGCTATAAACATACTGCACAAAGTACCAAATTGTTCGTTAGGAAACGCCACACCACAATAATAAAAATGAATTTTCGAAAATGCCTCTGCCATCAAATGAACCACTTAGAACTTTTCCTCGTGCACTCCTTTATACTTGTGTCCTTGAACTTTATTGTGATTAGCTCAGTCATCAAAGTTTT
>JAHPZR010007816.1:7500-10000 GCA_019787425.1 Platygyra sinensis | reverse complement strand
CTTGGGTTGCTTGCTAGTAACTGCAGATCCGTAACAGTTTCAAACTGAAATAGAAAAATATAAGCTTAATTACCTCTAGCTTAACTTTTTCAGTTTTTAATTCTTAGCCCATCAAGACAATAGCATAAAAGACAGACTATGTGTATCAAAGGCAGCTGCATTTAACTGTTGATCCATACCCTTGATAGGACCTCAATAGATACTCCATCAACACCTTGTTTGGTACTAGTTCGACAATTCAGCAACATCTCAGTCAACAGTCGGTTGAGAGTCGACTGTCACTCAGCCAGTCATCAACCAACTTTTGATCAGTGTCGATCAATATGTTGATCAAGGGTATCTATCAAGAGTATCAATCGACCCTCACCCGTGAATGTCCTTAGTACACGATTCTAAAACGACTAATGCCCTGATCAAGAGCGGAATTGTACATTGACAAACCTAATACCAATATGGGTCCACCCAAAAATTTGTCAGTTGATTCCAACATCAAACCTAATTTAGTCAAACTTTATTACCGATTAAGAATTGTGGAAATGAAGAGGCTGTTTTCCTCGCAAGTGCAATCAAGAAGGATACAGTGTAGAAGTCGAAGACGACTCCAGGGCCAGGTTGTTCGAAAGCCGGTTAACACTAACCCAGGGTTAACCGTTAACTGAAGCATTATGGTTTCTTGTTTAAAAACGTTTTTCATCTCTAATTATGTTTGGTGTAGTTTGAGATTACCACAGCTCAAAACTGAAGGGCAAATAATACAAACAGAACACCTGACCAAAAAGTTAGAAAACTGAAATCAAAATTCTCGCTAACCCTGGGTTAGTTTAATCGGGCTTGGAACAACCCGGCCCTGATGTATAAAACAACTTAAGATGTATATGTACATTTCGTGATCTTAAAGCGAAAGGGGAACACATATCTCCTCGCTCTTCCAACCATTCTGATCCAAAAGATCGAAACAAGCTGTGTGCGTTGGATAAAAATAATATCGATTAATGTGTTTGTAATGTATGCATCAGGATTGGCACAAGTAAAGATGAGTTTTTGAATTCAAGTTGACCTTGTACCGTTCTTTTCAACAAGCTCAGTCGAATAAAACGGCAGAATCGACCCAAATACACTAGTGTCGATATGTCGAATTTTAATTGTTCAACGTTTGAACATATCATAAAACGAAAAACAAATGTAGCCATAAAACTGTACCTTATTTTCTTCGACAACTGGTTTGATAAGATCGGCAAGGCCATTTTGTTCCAAGAAATCCCTTGCAGCCATATCAACAGATCTGAGAAATAGATGAGAGCAGAAGCATAAGGTGAAATTACCTAGGAGCCATGAGCTCGATCGGCATAGAAAGCATAAGATTCGAACTTTAAAGGAGATTACGAGGTCAAAATTGCGTTAAGAATAATTTCATCATCAAAATGGACACTTACCTATGTTTCTTTGCAGTAGACCAAGTCTAAAATGAGAATAAAACACACGAAGTATTACTAGCCGTTGAATTCACAGCTTCGAAGAATTCGAAAAAAGCGGGAGCGAATGGACGTGATCGTAGAGCATGCTGGTAGTGTAATACGTCACTAGACGTCACTACCTGTGCTTGCCGGGAAAACATCATCCGCGAAATGTCTGAAAAGGATTTCTGTCCCTGCGATAAAAGTCGCGGTAAAGTTTTTCTTATTGAACAACTATGCAAACGACGACTTCGACTTTCTCTCCGCCATCTCTAAGAGACTGTCCGCCATGATGATGATTACCGCTGACCAAGAGAAAATGCTCAATGTTCTTGATCACTAACCAGCCTGAGTTTATTAATGATTTTCGACTTTTAGCGCCCGGGACGCTCAGGTATACTTTCAAAACCTCATGGGAGGGCGCTTACGCGGGACTGAGGCTTTTTTTTTTTTTTTTTTTGAGAAACAACGAAATATTAAAAAAAAAAAAAAACAATAGCAATATCGTATGAACTCAGAGTTAGCCATCGTAGCTTGATTAAGAATCTAACACAAACAGCAGTGATATACATATATGCATGCATTCTATTACAATGCATTTTAATGCCGAACTTGACGTTTCGTATGGTAGTCTACAGACATTTTTAAAAGTGATGGTTAAAATGTTCTGCAGCAGTTCGCTAACCTGTCTAAAAATCATAAGAATTTTATTGATTTATAAAAATAAATCAATAACTTCTCACCACCGTCATTGACATTAAGGGAAAGTTTTAGCTCTTGAATAAACAGTCTATAATTTTCCAATGAAAGTTCAGTTCACGCTGACATGTCAAAATAGTCCCAATTTATGATGTGACCATTGGTTAACACATGACCGAGCAAGGGCTGTTGAATGGTAACTTTTAGCAGGGCCTTGACAATATTACGTATGTGAGCAATTATGGAAGATGAACCTCGGTTGATAAGTACACTAATGGCGCTGTAATATTATAATACTTGCATAGGGGCGCTTATTAATGTTAGGGGCCCTAATAAGAACGCATTCG
>JAHPZR010007816.1:0-2500 GCA_019787425.1 Platygyra sinensis | reverse complement strand
CGTAAAATAAGTCTCATCGAGTTCTCCAAGCGTTAAAACTCAATAAATCTAATCAGGTGATGTCAAAAAGTTCGCTAAGAAACTCAAAACCGCATTTTAGTCAACGGATGAGATTCGTCATTTTCACACAAATTGTTGAAATTTCCGCTACTTTGTCGAATTTTTTGCGTGTCAAAATTATGAGTGCCCACAACTTTTAATACAGATATTTGTAGCTTAGGCCTAGTACATTACGCTGATAACAGTCATCATTCATGAAGAGGTCCCACTTTTGAAAAAAATCTGTTTGTTTGGAGGCTATATCAGCAAAGATGGCAAAGAAGTCTTTAAGAGGATCACGTTAAGACGTCATAACATGGCTTGCGTTTAAGATAAGCAGATAGTTTTTAGTTGGGTGGAAAGAGGAAAGAATTATGCAGTAATTCTGAAAGAATTAGGTCGTTCCATCAAATGTGCAAAGTTTGAGCAAGCATAACGTAACCCCCAATTTTTGGGGTTTCAATTTCCGGTTTTTGTGGTTTTCGGGGTGCCTACAAAAAAAATTCCTAAAAAAATTAAAAAAGCGAATCTATCGAAATAAATGGCATTTTCGTTCTTTGCAGATGTTGTTTGACTTGGGTAGAAAAAATGAAGGCAATCCATTTTCCACGAAAATTTGAGTGGTCGGTTCTTACACGGACACGCTCTTAAGTCGGTCTGTTAGAAGTCAGTTTGTCGGTTTCGTTTTCGTCGCGGATAAGTCGTTTGTAAGGTGCCGGTAGTTGTTGACATCTGTTAAGAGGCGTTTGTTCTAAGTTAGTGTTAGTTAATACTCTAGAACAAAGAGAGATATTGAAAATAGCAAACAGCATTTTTCTTCTCATGCAGGCTGCTTGTTTATGTTTTAAAATGGCTTCGATAGAAAAGATGCGATTTTTCATCATAGTGACACTCTAACTGTGACGTTTTTGCTAATATATTTCCATCAACTTGCATAGGATTAGATGGGGTAAAGCTATTGTCGCAAATAAATAGTCTACCTCAAGCTGACTACAACCCTCCTTCCCCAAAGATCTTATAACATATTTAACAAATGGAAAACGCCATAGCGTGCACTATTGAGTTATGGATGCACGTGGGAGAGTCGCCTCGTGTGACTCTAGCTCCTTGAGTGCTTAGCAAACCTTCCAAGTGCATTCATAACTCAATAGTGCACGCTATTGCTTTCACCATTTGTTTTGTAACATAAAATTGAGACACTGGAGCAGCAGACGTCTTTTTATTGAGCTACATCGCAAAGCGCTTGCTTGCTTGCTTTAGTTATTGATTACGTCAGCAGCATACACCCATGGGCAAATAGTAGATGTCGAATTAACCAATCAGAGCGTGCGCTTTGCTTTAGTTATGTTAGAAAAACATTTATTAGCCTTTCCAAGCTTGCTTTTAACATGCGTATCAAATCTGTAGTCTTGAGGAAATTGACATAATGCACGCGCAAAACAAGTGCGATATATGCCATTTTTTTACTGACAGGGGAGGTGACAGAAAAAAAAATGTCAAGGGCACTGTAAAAGTTTTCAGAAAAGATGAATAACTTTAAAAAACGCGTGATCAGCCCTGAATTTTTTGTTATGAAATGGAAGTGGTAAGCCTATTCAACACGTGATAAGTTTCTGGTTGTTGTAGGAAAAGGTATTTAGACTGTATTTAAGCCGAACCAGATTCAAGACTAATGATCACGAAAAATGCGTGGCTACTCCCATTTTCTTTGTGAATTCCAATAGCCCTCGCTTGAAATGATCTACTTTTTGCGCGTGGTCCTAACCTGCTGGCGTAAAAACCTTTGTTTTCAGTAGGCACCGTCCTTAAGTTTGTTTGCTAGAAGATGGTGGTTTACCGGGTCAAAAGCCTTGCTAAAATCCATCGTAAACATCCTAACAGCTATGCAGATGGGGTCACCAAGGAACTTGCACACTTTATGCTGAATCATGATAAGAACATCTGTACATGAACCATCCTCCCTGGACGCAAACTGCGAGTTACTCAGGTTGTCCTCTACAATCTCCATAGCATGTAGCCTGTAAACAATTCTCTCAAAGGACGTTGATTCCTCGATAATCCCCATTGCCGACCTGGATCACATCTGGGAAGAGGGTTGATGATAGCCTTCTTCCATGATTTTAGTCGAGTGTGAGCGGAGACAAATTCCACAGGCTGCCAACTATAGGTGTAAATCAGTCTGGTCTTTCCATACCCAATAAGGGATCTGGTCCTGGCCAGTGTCAGTTTTCTTTAAACATCTTAATGCATTATAAACCTGTCGCTCACTCATTTCCTGGACCTCACAGTTCTCCCTGGTGTCCATAAGTGTTAGTTTTTTTATAATCAGTGTCAGAACATTGATCACAAAACCAATTATTCAAGTCCTGAAGCATTTGAGTCTCAAGCGAAATATACGAACAGCGACAGCGCTGTGATAATACATCAACATTCTTCCACCATTTCCGACTTCCCAGTTTGA
>JAHPZR010007815.1:10000-17500 GCA_019787425.1 Platygyra sinensis | reverse complement strand
ACTAATATTTTATGATAAACATTTCATGCCTTTGATGTGCCCAACTCTGGGTACCGACATCTTGAGGCTATGAAAACTGTACTACCGGACCACTCTACTTGTAGTCTTCAATAACAAGTCAAGATTAAAAATTTTTATTATAATAAACGTTTCATGCCTTTGATGTGCACAATCCTGGGTGCCGACAAAATAAGGCTATAAAACCTGTACTACAGAAGGATTCTTCTTGTCGTCACGAAGAGCAAGTCAAGATGAAAAACCTATGTAATAAATAACCTTTCACGCCCTTGATGTGCACCACTCTGGGTGTGACACCTCAGGCTATGAAAACTGTACTGCAGGACCACTCTACTCTCAGTCTTGAATAACAAGTCGAAATTAAAAACTAATATTTTATAATAAAAAGTCCATGCCTTTGATGTGTACCACTCTGGGTACTGACATCTTTGGCTATGAAAAATGTATCACAGGACCACTTTACTTATATGGTCTTCAATAACAAGTGGAAATTAAAAACTAATATATTATAATAAACATTTCATTCTTTGATGTGCACCACTCTGGGTACAGACACCTTGAGGCTATGAAAACTTTACTACAGGACCACTCTACATGAAGTCTTCAATAACGAGTCGAAATTAAAAGATAATAAGTTATAATAAAAATTTCATGCCTTTGATGTGTACCACTCTGGGTACCGACATCTTAGGCTATGAAAACTGTACATCAGAACCACTTTACTTGTGGTCTTGAATAACAAGTGGAAATTAAAAACTAATATTTTATAACAGACATTTCATTCTTTGAAGCGCACCACTCTGAGTACTGACATCTTGAGGCTATGAAAACTTTACTAGATGACCACTCTACTTGCAGTCTCGAATATTATGTCAAGCTAAACTTATATTAAACTAAATAAAACTATGCCCTAAATGTACACCACACTGGGTGCCAGCACCTTGGGACTGCTGCAAGACCACTCTTTATTGTTAAGAAATCAAATATTTTATTAATTGATTATTAAAAATAATTGATTGACCACCCTGCATGGACATTACATGCAATTTACCCAGTTTTCCTCTCATGAAGTCTGGTCTGGTTGGGCTGAAACAGAGATAAAAGACAAACGAATTTTCGACGGAAAAAGCTACACAAGACTTATTAAAGAAATGTTTACCACCTAAAAAATTGTCCTATTAAATAAGATATTTTTAGTGATGGTGGTGGGGAATTTCTACACACCATTCTATTATTTTAGCATAGGATAAAGACTAAAATTTTGTTAATTTGAAATTTCAAGGCCATTTCACATCTTTTAATGTAGAAAAATGCATGAATATAAGAGCCAAAGCTTTTGTTATTCTTCATCCGAACTGCTGTGCTAACTGTTATAATAATTTTACTGGTCATCAGACTGATGACTTTGTTTGTGCATGGACAGTGTGGATATCTGTCTGACTCTATATCTGAGTTCTAATCTCATTATTAGATTATTTAATGGTACCGTCTGGGTGAGGTTATGTATAAATTACTTCTTTCTGTATTTTCCTCAGAATCCTCGGTACTCAGATTGCTGGAAAGAGCTTGAGGATAGTGGCATTCTCAGGATGGAACTTGTTGATCATGTTTTTGCAGATTTCATTCAGAAGGATCTTTGCAAGCAGGATATTTTAAACATGATGGAGCTCTATGGTTTAGTTGCCAAATTTTCTTTCCTTCCAGCGGATGGACAAACATCAGCAAAAATACTTTGTACCAGCCCAGCTTAGATCACTCCCTTCAGGCCTGTATGAAGTGAAGCCCTCTAACTGCGATCCTTGCCCTCTGTATCTACACTTCCTTGATGGCTTTGTACCTCATGGACTCTTTGCTCAGCTTCTGTCAAGATGCATAGTTTGGTGTTCTGGGTGCAACCCCAAAGAGCTCCTGACTTGTACCAAAATGGGGCAAGGTTCTTTATTGGAAAGCAACCCATTTTTGATCTGGTTTTGATTTCCAGAAAGAGATTTATCAAGGTGATATTGAGAAGAAATCGTCAGGCTTCAGCTATTTCAACCACAGATTCGGCAGCAAAGGCTCGTGAGGTTCGTGCGTTTATCGAAGACACATTGAAAGTCATGTCACGGGAATTATCCTGTCTACGTAACCTGCAGTATGAACTGTGTGTTGCCTGCCCCCACTGCTTGGGAAGTCCTGACCAATGTAGCACAACATGGATCCGTTCGCTGTGCTGACGATGACTGCCTGCGTCTTCTTCCATTACTTCCCGAAGAACAGTTGATCTGCCCGATGAACTTTGGCGTAGAGCCAATCAGGATCTGTGGATTGGAGAAATGGTTGCTGTTCGATGAAAATGAGGTAAAAATCATTCAAACTTTGATAGACAGGAGCTACGTTATCCCTTGAAATGAAATTGATTAAAATACGCTGGGCTTGAGATCTTACTGTGTGTTGTTGGAAGCTTTCACTTTTAACCGCGCAACTCAACCGGAGAAACTAATTGAAAGATTTGCATTGTTGTTTAAAGTTAAACCATGCTGTAGTTGGTACGTCGACAACCTGAATTTAATGTGCATTGTCATTTGTGTTACACAAAGGAAAGCAAGCACACCATTTTGTCAAATGTACGAGTTACTCAGATAAGCTTATTTATTCCAAATTGCACTCGAAATCATATGATTACCTATACACTAATGGGATAAGATTACTTTGGTGCTAGGGCACCCAATTGAAAATTGCTCTAATCCAAAATCAAGCAACGTCAAGTCAAAGTTCGTACATGAATATTGATGTGTCCGTGTCATCAGCGTGATTTTTCTTTTATAAAGTCCAACTCTCTCACAGGGTTTAAAGTGGTACTGCGACCAAAAAAACAATTCTTTTTTTTTTTGGATTTCAAAACTATTTTAACTAAACACTAACTGACCCAAGTTTTAAGTTCTGATTTTAAAAAGGCACCTGTTTATTTTAACTGGAATTTTCTTATTTACTGGTCCGCCATTACTAACTTTAAAATCTTAAGAGAGCTGGGTCTAGGAGAAAATGACGTCAAAGACTCACTAGTTTAAGAATGCAATGCGTGTGTACGCGGCTGAATTAATATGCAGCACGGGAGTTTCGGGCTTTCAGACTTTTAAACCCGTGTTTTGCATATATAATAAATTGCGTTTACACGCTGAAATCTTAAGCTGGTGAGTAAATGACGTCATTTTCTCTAGATCCAACCCTCTGATGTCCTGTCGGTCAGTTTTGAACGTGAGTAATGGCGGACCGTGAAATTCAAAACTTACACTCAAAATAAACAGCCTTCTTATAAAACTCAAATCTCAAAATTTTGCCAGGTAGGTGTTAAGTGAACACACTTTAAAAATCTGATGAAAAAAAGGAAATAATTTTTTGATCATAGTACCACTTTAAATTGAGGTGTGAAGAGCAGTCTTTATTTTCAGGTATCCTGCTGTAGAACAGGATTTCTTGCATTATTAATACTGTTAGAGTCGCTGTAATTCTGTTGCAGATTTTTCCTGATGATGGTGTAGCTGCTGTGTCACAAAGGGTACTGAAGCATCAAGATCGTGTTCCTCTCACGACATTGAAAGTTACTATTCTTGGTGACGAGTTGGCCTCGTCAGCTGGTGGTTTGTCGACGTTAAACAAAGAGCTGGCAATTCATTTGGCAGAGCAACCTGATGTGGAAGTCACTTTTCTCCTTCCTGAGGGTTCTTGTACAGATGAGCATAAGAAGACGGCTGAGAGCTATGGTATTAATGTTGTTGAGGCGAAGAGCCGCCTAGGCTATGACCGCCATGATTGGTTGAGCTTTCCACCACCAGACCTCAGTATCGATGTAGTTATTGGTCATGGTATGAAGCTTGGCCGTCAGGGGCAAGTTTTGAATTGTCGTAAGTGGGTGCAAGTGGTGCACACTGCTCCAGAACAACTTAGTATGTTCAAAAATTCACCCAATGCTGTTTCCAATGCTTCTTTAAAACATGAGACTGAAGTTGGTCTCTGCAAACTGGCTGATCTAGTTGTTCCAGTTGGACCCAAACTGGCAGAGGCTTACTCTTCATACCTGCGATCTAAGGAAGCCCAAGATACCCTTGTCCTCACACCAGGTCTTTTTAAGGAATTTGCAGATTTAAAGCAAGACCCAAATCACAGTTCCGAGTTCAAAGTGTTATTATGTGGACGTGCTGATTCCAAGGATTTTAAGCTGAAGGGGTATGACATTGGTGCTGAAGCCTTTGCTGATGAGGAGCTGAAGGGGAAGCCTTATCGTCTTCTATTTGTGGGTGCACCTGATGGAGAGGAAGACGAGGTAGCCAGAAAACTACTGCAACATGGAATTGCTGAAGAGCAGCTGACCGTTAGAAAATTTGTACAAAGCAGAGACAAAATGAAAGAACTGTTTTGCGAAGTTGATCTAGCTATTATGCCATCAAGGACCGAAGGCTTTGGTCTGATTGCTCTTGAAGCGTTATCTGCTAGTCTGCCCATCCTCGTGAGCAGTAATTCCGGTTTTGCTAGAGCATTACGGAACCTGCACAGCAATACGTTGTGTATAGTTGATTCTAAGGAGCCCAAGGACTGGGCAAAGGCAATCAAGGCGGTCCGTGAAAGACATGGAGAAGAGCTGCAAGAGATCCAAGCCTTACGGGAATCCTATGGAGAGAAGTACAGCTGGGACAAACAGTGTAAAGATCTTGTAGAAAAGATAAGGAACGTACCTTAGGGGTATGTGCTCTCCTAATTTTTCTCTTAATATAAGTAAATTCTCATTACTATTCCATTACAGGCTGCCTGTGGTTATGATACATGTACCAAGAAGGATATAATCATCAATGAGCTTATTTATAAATATAGTTAACACTCTCACTATGAGAAAGACACTATTCTTTTTTAGGTCTCTCCTAGATATCTTGCCAAATTTCAACCTATTACGAACATTAGAACGCGTGTTTTTTCGACTTTTATTTCCGAGAATTTACGGCCGCCATTAATTGTCCTTGTTCCAAGTCTTGGTTGAAAATTTGGATAGATGACGTCATATTCTCAAAGGTGTCACACGGGTGTAATTATTATAACAGTTAGCACAGCAGTTCGGATGAAGAATAACAAAAGCTTTGGCTCTTATATTCATGCATTTTTCTACATTAAAAGATGTGAAATGGCCTTGAAATTTCAAATTAACAAAATTTTAGTCTTTATCCTATGCTAAAATAATAGAATGGTGTGTAGAAATTCCCCACCACCATCACTAAAAATATCTTATTTAATAGGACAATTTTTTAGGTGGTAAACATTTCTTTAATAAGTCTTGTGTAGCTTTTTCCGTCGAAAATTCGTTTGTCTTTTATCTCTGTTTCAGCCCAACCAGACCAGACTTCATGAGAGGAAAACTGGGTAAATTGCATGTAATGTCCATGCAGGGTGGTCAATCAATTATTTTTAATAATCAATTAATAAAATATTTGATTTCTTAACAATAAAGAGTGGTCTTGCAGCAGTCCCAAGGTGCTGGCACCCAGTGTGGTGTACATTTAGGGCATAGTTTTATTTAGTTTAATATAAGTTTAGCTTGACATAATATTCGAGACTGCAAGTAGAGTGGTCATCTAGTAAAGTTTTCATAGCCTCAAGATGTCAGTACTCAGAGTGGTGCGCTTCAAAGAATGAAATGTCTGTTATAAAATATTAGTTTTTAATTTCCACTTGTTATTCAAGACCACAAGTAAAGTGGTTCTGATGTACAGTTTTCATAGCCTAAGATGTCGGTACCCAGAGTGGTACACATCAAAGGCATGAAATTTTTATTATAACTTATTATCTTTTAATTTCGACTCGTTATTGAAGACTTCATGTAGAGTGGTCCTGTAGTAAAGTTTTCATAGCCTCAAGGTGTCTGTACCCAGAGTGGTGCACATCAAAGAATGAAATGTTTATTATAATATATTAGTTTTTAATTTCCACTTGTTATTGAAGACCATATAAGTAAAGTGGTCCTGTGATACATTTTTCATAGCCAAAGATGTCAGTACCCAGAGTGGTACACATCAAAGGCATGGACTTTTTATTATAAAATATTAGTTTTTAATTTCGACTTGTTATTCAAGACTGAGAGTAGAGTGGTCCTGCAGTACAGTTTTCATAGCCTGAGGTGTCACACCCAGAGTGGTGCACATCAAGGGCGTGAAAGGTTATTTATTACATAGGTTTTTCATCTTGACTTGCTCTTCGTGACGACAAGAAGAATCCTTCTGTAGTACAGGTTTTATAGCCTTATTTTGTCGGCACCCAGGATTGTGCACATCAAAGGCATGAAACGTTTATTATAATAAAAATTTTTAATCTTGACTTGTTATTGAAGACTACAAGTAGAGTGGTCCGGTAGTACAGTTTTCATAGCCTCAAGATGTCGGTACCCAGAGTTGGGCACATCAAAGGCATGAAATGTTTATCATAAAATATTAGTTTTCACAGCCTTGAGGGGTCAGTACCCAGAGTGGTGCACATCAAAGGCGTGAAATGTTTATTATAAGTTTTCACTCTGACTTTGCATTTTAAAGACTACAAGTAGAGTCGTTCTTTCACGTTACTAAGGTGTCTGTACTCAGAGTAGTGCACATTAAACAAGGACCCTGCCTATAAAAGGGATAGCTCCTTCCCCTCTTTGTCACGCAGTTGCTGCTTGAGCGACTTTTCAATACTGCGGGCTGAGTAAGCAAGAAAAAGAGAAGCGTGTAGTATCCAACTAGGATATTTCATGTGTTGTGCGCATTTCATTTTCAATCTAAGTTACACTGTTCGGCTCATTGAAGTTGTAAAACCTGCATCTCAACCATTTTCTCCGAATGCAGTAAATTGTAAACATTACCTACCGACACATTTGAATTTGGCGCCCATGACTCTACCTCCAATCGCGCTGGTTCGATCCGCAACCTACAATCTTGGACGAAATTTATGGAACATCTGGACCACCCCTCCATCGCGCCTTCATTGCTTTGTTTGGGAAGGGGGGGGGGGGGGGGGGGTCGATGGGCGATAATTGTTCCATTTTATTTTGTCCAAGGTTATCCGAGGATCACACTGGCGTTACAAGAAGCTATATTTGCTATGCAGATCACATCTCATCTGTTGTCGCACTTTCAATAGCCAAGGGAAAAGAACGTTAGCCGAACTATAATCTAATGATGTGCAAGATCAATATGTTTATCACTGCTGTTTGTTGTGTTATTTTTGATCAAACTACGATGGCCCAAGAACAAGAGTATTAATCTAATGAACTCTGTACGCGACTGAAGCAGAAAAGAAATAAGATCACAACATGGTCTATTGTCGTTGTCATGTACTTTATTGATCATGAAAATTGAATATGCATAAGTGCTTGTTGAAGTGTTGGCCCTGAAAAGCGAAGTTATTTCTTTAACCAAGTCGAATATATTTTTATTGTTGGTCAGTTGCTCGCGCATGGAATCACGAAAAATATTAAACGTTTCT
>JAHPZR010007815.1:0-5000 GCA_019787425.1 Platygyra sinensis | reverse complement strand
ATTTGTTAACTACAAACGGGTTACTTGTAATGCATTTGTCGACGACGAAACTAGAACTATTTGTACAGCATTGTACTGCCCTTGAACTAAACTGGACTGAAAAGAATTAGTATCCCTGATTAAACTGTATTTTTATATTCTAACTGAATGTGGTGACAGAAATCAGGGCAACCTTTTTCCTGTGTCGTGATTGTTTTTTCAGTTCGTTCAGTTTGTTTTTGCGGTTTGGATTTAAGGCTAACTTTTGTTCCTAATGTCCGTACTACAGTTCTGTGTGTGCGGCTTCAGCAGGTGTCATGTCACCGGTGACATCTTTAAACCCTCCAACCTTATGTGCTTCGACCTTTATCTTGAGCCTTTTCCCTGCCTTCGCCTTATCCAGATACACCACACGAATAGTTAGATCGTTATAGTCGTGGTAGTAAAGAGCGTTGTTGGTGAGGTTCTTGGCCACTTTCCAGGAGGTGTAGTCTGCAAAGCGTTCTTGTTTCTCGTGACAAGCCACACCTTTAGGGATGTTGACCAAATTCAAGACGTGAAAAGCCAAGTTGACGGCCTCGGCGCCTGTTTTGACTGGAGTAGCGAAGTTTGCCAAAGTGGCAGCACGGACCAGCCTTGATGTAGGTGTCAAGTCACCAGGCGTTCTAAGGAGACCGCTACCCTCACCAAAAGGTTTGAACGGAGTTCCGCCCAAAACAAAGTTCTCGTGAGCAAACTTGCAGAGTTGAACATAGTTACGAATATTCGGGTCTCTGTAAAGTGCGGACCGGATGGCGGCGGATGGCGGACAGAAAAATGCGGATGGAAAAATGCGGATGGAAAAATGCGGATGATAAAATGCGGATGATAAAATGCGGATGATAAAATGCGGATGATAAAATGCGGATGATAACTGAAATGCGAATGAGAAAATGAGAATGGAAAATTTTGGGTGACAAAATCCGTAGGAGAGGAAATTAACTACAATCACGACGGCAGGAAATTATAGTAGAGTGCAGTTTTTATTTAAAGAGTGTTTGCAAAGGCTAATAAACTGGCGGCACTCTATTTTTAATTTTTCAAGCAGAGAAGTCATGACAGAAAGATAATATATTTGTTTTCTCCGGGCTGGTGGTGAAAATATAACCTTTTTCTAATTGATGGATTCAATCGCAAATATGCTGAATTCTTTTTGCCATCAAACCATTAAACGGTACAAGAAAACCCGTGTTCCGGAATTTAGCTTTACAAAATGGTATAATATCTCTGGGACAGATTACTAAATTAGGTTTTTGCCAGATTCCCACGTAGTGACACGCTTCAGTAAATTGTCGGCCATCTTCAACTGTTAAGTTTAATATAATTTGTATGAAAAAGAGAGGAGCTAGTATATTGTCAATTGTAAGAAATTCAGACTTTTCGTCGTGATCAGTTGAAACACGGAGGAAAAGATATTTCCGATAATCAAATTTAATTTTCATTTAATTTTGTCTGAGAATTCCTGCAGACTTGGACGGGGTTTTCGGCAAAGATCGTGCAGTACTATTTTTAGCACTTCTGTTACCTGAATTCAGTTTCTTTTAGGGCCTGATTACATGACCCGGGCTGGCCCGGTTAGCCGGGCTGCTTCGGTGTGCCGAGATGACTTTCAGCTCGGTATTACATGAAGCGAGCCAGCCCGGTTGATCGGTTGATGGCTGATGCGATAAACCGTGGGAAACCGGAGCGAGCTTGATTTTGTACTCTCATTGGCTTTTAAAATAAGCCGGGCTGGCCCGGCAAACGCGATTACATGGAAAAATCTCAGCCCGGTTAACCGGGATCCCGGCACCGCGATAACGAGATCTCGGCTAACCGGGCCAGCCCGCCTCATGTAATCAGGCTCTTAGGCTACCGCACGGTGGTTTAATTCAAAAGCTGTAAAACAGCTGTTTAGAAAAGCGCCCTGTCGTTCAAAAAAACACGATCGACCAAACAAAGGTAACTTGTTAAAGAGATCATAGCTATATTATTTTACAATACAGATGGAACCCTGCACGCGCTCTGATTGGTCAAAAAGTCATGCTTTATCAGAGTGTAAAACATAGAAAAAGGTGTAAAATCTATATATCGTAAAGCAATTGAAGAAGCTTAAGCCTTGTATTCCCCTTTGATAAAACCCTCCGAACATTTCAACTTTCAGCAATTTCCGAGCATTTCAAATGGCGGTTGTGTTTTATCACAGTGTAATACACGGTTTAGGCTTCTTTACTTGTTAAATAAACTCCATTGTCCGTGCACTTCCACTTCCGCTAGATTCACCGGCCTTTGAGGGTCGTGTTGAGAATCATGTTATAAGAGCAATAGAACACTTTTTCCGTGTTTACATAGCCTCATCTAAACATTCGAGAAGCTGGGAGAATTCTCCAAAGTTATACAAATCCTCGACGACGTCTTTTGCTTGTATAACTGTCTCGAATTCTCCCAACCCTCCATCGGGTTTTTCTGTTTTTGATTGAATGTAAAATATTGGACTTCTCCCGGCCTAAATTCTGTAAGATGGCTTGGTTTATTTACAAATAAGACTTTCAGGAAACATCGTAAGTTAATTTTCCCTCACTGGTAGGGATTTTGTCATCTACATAGTGTCATTGGCAATTTTAAATCTGCATTTTGTCATCCACATTTCTCCATCCGCATTTTGTCATCCGCATTTTTCCATCCGCATTTTATCATCCGCATTTTTCTATCCGCCATCCGCCATCCGCCGCCATCCGGTCGGCACTTTACAGAGACCCGTTGGAGTAGGACTGATTTTGAATTTATGTCATTCCAGATATTTTAACTAACACAGCTTCCAGTCGCGTTCATTTAGACTTGGCAACGCTAAACATCATTTCATTCGATTACTTTTCTCAACATAAATTCTTATACTTTCTTCAACACGAATTCTCTCATAGAGAATCTTTTAAGATACCTTCTCAAACTCATTAATTATTCATGTAGCTCTTACGCAACCAGAGCATCCTCTTCTGGTCAGGTTGATGGGTTTAGAAACCCAATGAAAAACGAGTTGAAAACACGGCCGTGTTTGAAACGATTTCAAACACGGATGCAAATTTTCTTAATCTGCATATTGATAAAGCAAGAAAAACATGTGGCGATAAACAACATTATTTAATCACACATTTTACAAAACAAAATTTAAACCTTAATTGGCTCATGTGCGGTGTAAAATGAACAATCACTGCCTATTGTTTTACCCTTTTCTCAAGATGCAAATGACTTCTTTGTTCATCGTTTTGCTTTTGTCCTATGCATTATGACGTCAGCTGTGCCGTTTTACTTGATTATTTACTGCTAACGTTGAATTTAACGGTACAATTATTAAACTACCCAAAACAGAAAAGGCCATTCCTTTTCTAAATTTAAATTCTCGCTCAATGGTAGCGACCTTAAGTTTTGCTTCACTTTCAACCTTGCTGTACACTTGCGACCGAAAATGGGCGCTGACTTTAGAAATTTTATCAGACTAAATGCACACGTTACCTTGGAATAGCACCAGCCATATACTTTTCCTCTTCTTCGCTAGTTTTAGGAGGTCTAAATCTGCACTCTGCCATTTGCTTTGCGAAGCAACTTGTTCGCTTCGAACTGACGAACAGCTAGGTAACAACGTGACACCAGTTGATGAATATTCAAAAATTGTCACAGCGCAGCAATTAGGTGATAGGATCATGCTCATTATGCACATTTTTTTAAGGATCATGCACATTTCACGCCTCAAACATAGTTAAATTGAGAAAACTTATTTATTAAATGATAATTTAAACTAATTTTCTTTGTTGGAGAAGTAATTTCAAAAACTCGTGCTACAGGTTTCATCAAGTTTCCAAACGCTCAAAAAGAATAAAACCACTCGGCCTGTGGCCTCGTGGTTTCAAATGTTTCTCGCATTTGGAAACCTGATGAAACCCTCGCACTCGTTTTTGAAATATTACATAAGCAGTTGAGGTTAAGGTCGTATTCCGAATTTTCAAATAAACAAATCTTGAAAGCTCGGTGTGTTGTGGCGGAAAAAAACTCTCACCTTGAATTAACATAAGTTCGCACATTACGCGTGGGTACGTGTGGCAAGAAAACAACAATACAGTCTTCATTAAAAGAAATTTTTGCAACCAAACGTGCAATAAATCAAATACATTTAGACTCAATAAAAAAGGTTTTGAGGGCAGTTTATTGAACAATGCGAATAAAGCCGTGGATGAGAGTGCTTCAAGTGAATGCTAGACAACGCGCGTCATCAAACAAAGATATTTAGACTCAAAATCACACATAAACTACACCAACATCAAATATAACTGAACAGGTTTTACAGGTGGTTGAAACTTAACAGGGTAAAAGCCGTGGATGGTTTTTCAAGTTTTTCACATACGATCGGCCATCAATCGATCAACAGACTTTGCTTGACTTTGTTGCCACGCAAGTGCTACAAATGAATGCTAAACAACTCGCGTAATCCGAAACAAAGATATTTAGACTCAATATCACTTTAACTACGCCTAGATCTTAATACATGTATCGCCTGCGAAAACAGGCATGCTTTTTTCGCTCCCATCAGTTGGGCAAATAAAATCTGGTAAGCATATATACACTTTAATTATATCATGTAGCGGAGTAACTTCTGTATGGAGCGAAGGGACTTCGATAATGGAGCGATCTGACTTTTGTTGGGGGTGAAATAGCCTTGGAGCGAACTGACCAGATATCCGCACTTGGGTCCCCACGCTGTGAGAACGGCGAATATTCCGTGAGTTTTGCGTCTTGAGGCATTCACGATTTTAGAACGAGGAATATACATTCTAATCAGCGCCGCTTTTGGACTTAGGACTCTAAAGAGTACTGTATATAGCACTCTTGGGCTTTCACGCTTTGAGAACGAAGGATATTCATTGTGTTTTGTGTTTTGGGGCATTCACGTTTTCAGAATGAACAACGCTTTTGCACTCTCCTGCTTTAGGACTCCGAAGAGCACCGTATAT
>JAHPZR010007814.1:0-22906 GCA_019787425.1 Platygyra sinensis | reverse complement strand
CTTTTCTGTTGTCAGTTTTTTGGGTGCGGAGAATTCAAGAATAAGAGTTTAACAAGAAGAATTGACAAGCAAATAGAAAATCAATGCAGCAAAAATAAATGAAGGAAGCTGGCAAATAATGAAGAAAACCATAACAAACACAACTTACAGAAATTCCACCAAAATGATAAAATAGGAATTCAACAGATCTTGGATACGCACGCTATGCAGCACTTGCTCCAACGAATTTGCAAGCAATTTTAAAATAATGAAAACGGAGCTCTTAAATTCGTATAAGTACGCGTTCGAAAAATGTAAATTATATGTCCCTTGGTGATATCATGATTTGTATAGGAAACCAAAACAATAGGAAGCAACTCAATAATGTCACAGTGTGTAGCACTCGGATTTTCTTCCACGTTTTGGAGAGATTTATTTGTAATTTTTCCTTGGTCAAACTTTTGCTTAATTCCTCGAGAATGGCTACTTGAGTATTTTCAAAAGCCAATTGTTCCAAGCCATAGTTATAAAGTTCAGCTTCAGCCATATCTCCAGTAGCCTCTTACAGGCGTTCAGTTAGCTGGGGCGCAGCGCGGAAAATAGCGCGCGAAGAAAACAAACAAATCCACTTCGAGAGGAAGCGCTGTTTCTCGCGCTGAGCCCCAACTAACTAACCGCCCGAAAGAGGTTTTATCTCCAGTGGCTTGTGCTTCGTTTTGTAAATTAGCTGGATAGATGACATTAGCGAGCTTAAGGAACGACGACGACGCCGAGGACGACGCTTAGTGAAAAATGAATTTATATTGTACAAGCTAAATTCGCAATTGTCAAGATCTGTTTGGTACGCCAATGTCCTTTAAAAACATGCTGAAGCTAAATATGCAACGATGGCGTTCAATTCCAAATGGAAATACCAAAAATTAGCTGTCGTCGTCCACGTTCTGTAGACGGCGCTGAACCTGGTCATTTCGCGTTGTTATTTTGCAGAGGACGGCAAAAAAAAAAAAAAAAAAAAAAAAAAAAATGTACAAAGATTTATAACGCACGTGCACAGCTATTAATTTGCTCATCAAACCTTTTGCCGGTTTGGGGACGTTCTCGTTCCTGTCGTATTGGTGATTAGTTAAGGTCCATGTTTGATATTACTGCCAGAAGAACTTCAAGGATGTTTACAAGTATGTGTTTTTCTAACTCAACACCCTTCGATAACATAAAACCAACTTGTAAAATGATGAAACATGTTTTCTTCACTTTGTAAATTTTATATATGTTATCGCCTTCCTCCGATATAAATCCGTGTCATTCTGTATTTCTGGATCGACATCATTTGCGGTCCAATATGGGCATCACGTTCGGTCCGGAAAAATTTGCAGTCAATATGGGGATTATTTCAGTGTGGTCCGGGATAATTTACGGTCCAATTTGGGGATCATTTGCGGTCCAATATGGGATCACTTGTGGTGCAATATGGGGATTAGTTTTGGTCCAATATGGCGATCATTTCCGACCATATGGGGATAGATTGTGGTCCAATATAGGGATCATTTGTTGTCCAGTATGGGAATTACTTGCGGTCTGGGATCATTTTTTTTTATTGCGGTCCAATATGGGGTTTATTTGCAGTTCAATATGGGGATCATTTGCTGTCCAATATTTCGATCATTTGTGGTCCAATGGTTGGATCACTTGTGGTCGGCATCATTTGCGGACCCGTACAAAGCACTGCTGTAATCTTTGATTACTGATGGTTATATTTCTACTTCGCCCGATCAAAGTGAAATATCATTCAATTGGCCAAAAAGGGAAAAGGCGAGACAACTGTCAATCTATTTTGTTTGATAAAGAGCGATGTACACTAATATAAAGATCCCCATGGAGTTGGTAATTCACCGCGGGCTGGTACAATATCAACAGTGGTAAACTTTTGGAGTTAGCGAGAGATAACGGAAAGTTCCAGTCTATTTGTGGTTAAATTTGCAACAACAGCAACAAAGTTTTATTAAACATGTTAGCTTGACTGACTTGACCTCTCATTCTATTTTCTGCGATACGATTAAGTGTCTTCAGTAGACTCGGAGAGAATAGTGGAAAACAGCCAAAACGGCAAACAATTTAAAATAGATGTTTGGGAATGGGTTCAATAAGAGATTGAATTGTCCACTATGGTGAAAATTTCTCCTTAAAAAAGTATTAACACGTATAGTATAGAACTAAGAAATACACTAAAGCTTTTTGGTGTTTTCAGTTGTGATAGAAACCTTATTAAAAGATAACTAGCAGCAGGACGCTTTGTTATTACCCTATGATTGACTTGGGTATGGATGGTCTCAACACTTGCATGTCTAAAAATAGACATAAACCTTAGATATATATTCCAGCATTGAAATGTAAAGAATGGATTCTTTGTTCAAAAATTCAATGAACCCAATAATCAAGGTAGTAACTGTACCGCTGGCTTGGCGTAGAGTAAAAGCATTGCCAGATGTTCTATTCTAGGGCTGTTATCTCAGAGAAAACAACAAATTGGAAAATTACCAAGACATATGCGTTGCTTCGACATGAACATGGAACGTGAGGGTTAAAGGTCTCAGCTATTGATGAATACAAGCATTCCAGAATTTAATGAAACACGAACATGCTATCCAACGACACGTCCCGTTTCACTAAATAAAGAACTTCCTTGAGATAAGAACTTTGCTGAAAGTTAACTTGCACTGGAACGCTTTGATATTACCGTAACGACGCAATTCACTATTGGATGGTTTCAACTCTGATGTCTACTTCTGAACATGCATCAGACATATATTCCAGAATTGAGATGTAAAGAACGAATTCTTTGTTCAAAAATTCAATCAACACATCAATCAGTTTAGTAAATGCTCCGCGGGCGTAGAGTAAAAGCATTGCAAGATGTTCTATTTTAAAACTATTATCACTGAGAAACAGTAAATTGGAAAAATACCAAATTTGAATGAAAATTGAACGAGAGGATTGGAGGTGACAGCTGCATTGTTGAACAAACACATTCCAAAATTTACTAAAACACGAACATGCTATCCAACGACACGTCCCGTTCAACTCAAATAAAGGACTCCCTGTGTAAGGATGTAACGTTTAAGAAGCGAAGCAGTCGCTTGCTTTCTTCAGGGAAAAGTGGGGCGGAGAACCTTATAATGCGGTGGGACCCTGGAAGCAAGGATGTGTAAGAGAGTCCAAAAGAAGAAAGCACTTTCTCCCCCTATCCCAGTCCCACAAAGTTTCCTCTTTGCTTCGTGCTGCTATCGTTTCAACGAAAACACTGCTACGAAGACTAAAACGTGAGCATTCCCGTATTAACTTCGCAAGACGAATAATGCGTCCAATAGTAAATTAATATTTGTGTAGTAAATACAGAAATAGGACGCATTAAGGTCATTCTACAGTATTGCATTGCGCATACCTACTGCGCATAATTTTACGCGTGATTAGCGCGCGCGCATTAGAAAATGGCGGCTTTTTCTTTAAGACTGGACCTGGACCTCGCCGAAGAGATAAATCGTCATTTTCTCGAAAACGACTACGGTGACCTATCATTTTTTTTCTGTCGTTTTGATTTGATTAGTAAATTTCTCTATCTAAAATAAATATGAGCCAATTCTCAGTGTTGAGAAAAAAACAATCGTCGGAAACGTGAATTTAGCAAGCAATCGTGGTGCTATTATAAGGGTTTATATGGTATAAACAAGGTGCTGTTGCTCCTAAACGAACATGGGGACTGCTCATTTTTATTTCCAAATTTAAGTTCCTATAACGTAAACAATCAATTGGCAAAGTTTGAGAAAAATCTCAGGATAGGTTCTATTTCAGTGGAATGACCTTAAACGGCATACGAACTCAACAATTTTATAAAGCAGACGCGTTAAATAAACTTCTTTAATTAATTTTATACATCACCTTTTGCTAACGAACCGAGGCCAGTCTAACATTCCCAACCGTAGTTAGAGAAGACCATTTTACCTGAGAAATACAAAACTGGCCTCGAAAAACTTACTTATAATCAAGGTATGACATAAGAAGACCTCTAATAACATAACCACCAGCGGCCATAGTCTTGAGCTGACATAAGCTGTCAACACGCATGCGGAGTTACCTCCTGTCTCTTTCCTTCTGAGGGACTTTAAGTACTCTGCAAGAGTTACAGCAAAGCAAAAAAAAGGTTTTAGACTTTACAATTTGATCTACATAACGAAGTCTTACTTTTTCGGGGGCATGATTAGACGTTTCCTGCATTTCACTTCAGCGCGGTCAAACAATAACACCAGTGCGAGGTGGAGTTGGACATTTTCATACATATTTCATACATTTCATATATTTCATACATTTCCTTCCCGAGGTCAAAAGATTTTTTCTTTGCCTCGTGTGGTTCCCTGTTTCCCTTTACTAGGGCTAACGCCCAGTGGGTTATTCATGGGTTTAAGTAGCACTATAATTTACACTTCAGAGTTAATTCTCTGGTTCCACTATTTGTGTTCCCAGTACTACGCGGCACAACATTCATATGTACCCTTACTTTCTCTTCGCCGCGATTCACCATCTAAAATCGTCCCCGACTTTCTCTGTGCGACCTTGTAGCTCAGTCGGCAGAGTAACGGTAGATCTATTCCGGAGGTCGTGGGTTCGATTCCCACCGAGGTCAAAAGATTTTTTCTTTGCCTCGTGTGGTTCCCTGTTTCCCTTTACTAGGGCTAACGCCCAGTGGGTTATTCATGGGTTTAAGTAGCACTATAATTTACACTTCAGAGTTAATTCTCTGGTTCCACTATTTGTGTTCCCAGTGCTACGCGGCACAACATTCAGTATTAACACTGACCTCGTGCACGTGTGTTTGTAACTGAATTCCAAACAGATTAAGTACAGAGCTGAGAAACACAAGAAAGCTTCCAATTGTCGTGTTTTCAGCAGTCTTAAGAACTTTGTTTTGAATAACTAACAGTGGAAAGCTTTGATATTACCGCATCGACTTAATTACCTATGGATGTTTTCAACTCTAATGTTGTTGGTTGTGATCATGTATCAGAAATATTTTCCAGCATTAAAATGAAAGAACGGATTCTTTGTTCATACGTTGAGATAAAAATGGAAGAAGAAGGTTAAATGTGCCAGCTATCGTTGAACACACGCATATTCCATAATTTACTAAAACACGAACATGCTATCTAACATGTCCTGTGTGACTCAAATAGAATACTTGCCTATGTAAGGATGTAATGTTCGACTGTGTGTAAGCTTTAGTTAGTGACTAGTTAGTCAACCGTTTGCTTCCTTGGAAAGAAAGAAGTACGTGAAATATGAGAATGACAGGCTCTGACAGCAACAAGGGTTCACAAAAGATGAGCAGGGGCACCCAACGAGAATATAGTTCAAAAACACTTAAACATAGCATTGTTAAACGTGTTTTAGTATTTAAACGGTGAATGTGGGCATATTTTTATCCCCTATAAATTTTTCATCTGTTCGGATTTCCTAGCTGAAAGTCCAGTGATCCGAAAATTATAGGGATCAGACCTTACCTGTTCGAAAATTTCAGCCAGAAAAAAGGCTCCCGAAAATTCTAGGTGACCTTTTTAGGGTAAAAATCCGTTAAAAATGGGCAATTTTACCATTTTTTAGATGTTCGAAAATCCTAGGAGAGGCAGGCAAGTAAGTAATTTTACAACAAATGTTCCGAAAATTCTAGATCTCAAATCGTCTTCCGAACAGATATTTTTCCGAAAATTGTCTTTGGGTGCCCCTGGATGAGAACAAACAATACGAGATGAGGAAGAAGAGAGTTCTTGTTTACCCCTATCCTACTCCCCATAACTTGTTTTTCCTCGTCTCGTGTCCCAATAGCTCACAAGATGCTCTTACGTACTTTCGGAAACCTAACGAAACCACGATACGGAGGCTATACGAAGCACGTGATAAGAATAAATAAATATATCACTTAAAAATTAAATTAGCTTCTTTTGGGCGCTCAGTTAGTTGGGGCGCAACGGAAAAAAAAATATTAGAGAAACGAGGTGTGGCAAGGCACTAAGCTTCTCTTTTCTTTCGTCGCTTAACCGTATGAGCCCGCAATCCAGTCCAATAAGGTGCTTAAGCCCGCAATACGCTCTCGTGATACTGGTCATTGAAGACCCTGTTTTTTGACAGTGCCAATTGACAATAGCATGGATATGGAGCACCGAAGTGGAGGTGAATAGTGGTGAATATTTACCGAGCCGCGAGGTGGCGAGGTGAACTGATCCACCACTTTCACCGACACTGAGGTGAATAATTGTTTCAGTATATACCACACAAGCTGGATAACTAGCAGACTAAAGAATAACTTAATTTGTGACAATATACCGAAAAAAGCCATTTTGCTTTCCTTCGGCTCCTCGGGGTAAATAGTACTTGGCTAATTACCTTCGAACTAGCCAATCAGCGCGTGCGAAAAGTACTATTCACTTGTGTGGTATATACAAACAATAGATGTTAATTATAATAAACGTAAAAAGTGTATGTAAACATCGCACTTAAGTAACAACAATAAAAGCAAGTGACACACTCGAACACCAACCCAGGGTCTGGCCAGCACCTAACGCATGCGCACAGCCATATCACCTATGCAGAGAAGGCTATGAACAGCTGTTTCGGCCTTGTTAGGCCTCTTCAGCATGGCATAGCTGTCGGGCAGAAAATAGGGAAGTTATGAAAGAAGTTTATTTACAATAAACTAAAATACATGGTAAAAAGTGCAAAGCACGTGGGCCTGGCCCCTCACAAAACAGTTACCAAAAAAGTTCGTGATGATAACCAAAAAGCAGTCCAAAATGAATGTTTATGCTCTTAAAGTTAACAGAATAAACTTAACTAAAGAAAAGTGACAACGGGCAAATCAGAAATAATTGAACACAAAGGAGATTCCCAGGTGCTCTTAAAGGAGTCAAGAGAAAAACGGAAAAAATCAATGTTAATCCGGGCCTTAACATCTTGAATTATATATCTAATTATAGCATCAGATCTTTCAGTACCATTAAAATAAGTACACTTATTTCTAAATTTCCAAATACCGTATAGAATAGATTTGACGAGATAACGGGCGATACGAGCATTCTTTTGATTGGTAGTTTGCCAGTCAAAAAAGAAAATGGACACGCAATTCCGAACAAACGTGGAGGACAAAAGAGCAGACAAGGTTGGAGAGAACCGATGCCATACCCTCTTAACCCGAACGCAATTTAAAAAACAATGATCAATAGTTTCCTTAAGATCACATTTAGCACAGCGATCCGAGGCAATGTAGCCCCAAGAATGCAAAGAATCCCTAACTTTAACTGCACGCAATGTAATCAACCATAAAAGGTCATTTTTGTAATTCTCTGAAAAACCATCACGCACGAGAGACATATGACGTTCAAAAAGAAAACCTGGCCCCAAAAATGGAACCCAGAGCCGGGGAAGTACAGGAGGAGAAGATCTCTTCCTAAGAAGAGCGCGATAACATTTCTTAGCAGAAAACTGGAGGTCCGCCCAATCTTGGCGGGAAAGAATTTCGCGAAGATTGGTCAAGGCCTTCAGACACGTGGAGTAAAAAGGCGTCAACAAAATAGTACTAGGAGAAGAATTATCTCTAAGAAAAGACCATTCAGATCTAAAAGTAGCTAATCTAGAACCAAAGAAGTATTTAAACATAAAAAAAGCTTTGCTGCCAGAATCGCAGACACCGACTGTGGAAGCAAGCTTAAGGGCCTGAGCCTTAACGGAGAAGTCAACAATGTTAAGCCCGCCTCTCGCAGCCGGCTGATAACAAGATTGACGGCTAACAGTTTGAATACGACTGCCCCACAAAAATGGCCAAACTAAATCATTAATTTTACCTAAAACCCACTTAGGAACCGTCAAAACAGTGGCCAAATATGTAAGCTTACTTAAACCTAAAGTATTAATAATTAGAGATTTACCGATTAAAGACAGGGATCGGGATTTCCATAAATTTATATGCCTCTCAAGCTTAGTAAGTTTGGGCTGCCAATTATCCTGTTCAGTACATTCTCCAAAGACAACACCCAAAATTTTCATCTTTTTAACCCAAGTAAGGCCAAGGGGCTGATCAACACGTGACCGCCACGCACCCAGCCACATCGCCTCAGTCTTAGAAACATTTAGCTTAGCACCCGAACCCTGTTCATACAAACAGATGACATCAAAAAGTCGCTCTAAAGATCGAACAGTCTTGACAAAGCTAGTTGTATCATCTGCGTATAAACCAACTTTATATTGAGCCCCTCTAGCCCCCGGGAGGAGAAAACCTTCGATTTCAGAACACTGTCTTATCTTGCAGGCGAGAGTTTCAACGCAGAGGATATAAAGCAGAGGAGAGAGGGAATCTCCCTGACGCACGCCACGAGCTAAAGGTACAGGATCAGTTAACCAACCATTAACAATAATTTGCATACTAGCGCCATTATAAAGGGTAGAAACCCAACGGATAAAGGAAGGACCAAAACCAAAACGCTGTAATAAATTGAGTAGAAAAACACGATTAACTCTATCGAAGGCTTTCTCCTGATCTAAACTAAGTAGTATTCCTGTTTCATTTGTGCGATCGATATAATCGAGAATGTCTCTAAGAGCATGAAGATTAGAAGTTATCTTACGCCCGGGAACAGAACAAGTCTGATCAGGGCTAACAATAAACTCCAAAACCTTAGCCAACCGTAAAGATAAAGCCTTAGAGCAGATCTTGTAATCTACATTAAGAAGGGAGATCGGTCTCCAATTTTTCAAATTTTTTGCATCACCCTTTTTAAAGACAACCCGAGTGTGACTCATTTTCATCGAGTCACACATTTCGGAATTAATAAAACAAGAATTAAACACCCGTACTAAATACGGGCCGAGCAAATCCCAAAACTTCACATAAAATTCCGCTGAAAGGCCATCAGGCCCAGGCGCTTTACCGGAACTAAGACCTTTCACCGCATTGGTAATTTCTTCTAAACTAATCTGACCCTCACATAACATAGATTGATCCGCAGAAAGGCTGTTAGTTAAAGAAGACAAAAGATCACTTTGTTTATCAAAATCAATCGGCTCTTCAGAAAATAAACTAGTATAAAAATCAACATGGGCTTTCGCTATTTCCGCCTGAGAAGATACCTCAACTCCATTTGTATCATAAATGGCATGAATTCGGCTTTTCCGGATACGAGTCTGCTCCAATTTAAAAAAATAACGAGTGGGGCGTTCACCCTCTTCAAGCCATTTAGCTCGACTGCGAATTTTAACGCCTTCGAATTCTCGAATATATAAGGATTTTAGAGCACATTCAGTGTCCTCAATCAAAGGCTGGACCGAATCGTCGCCTTCAACAAGACGTTGACGGAGACGAATAAGACGATTTGTTAAATTGACCCGATCACGACACAGCTGTCTACGCTTATTACGCGCGAAATCAATAGAAAGCTCCTTAACAGAGGTTTTTAAGAACTCCCACCAAGCTTGAATATTATCAAAAGCTGACAAAAATTCAATGTGTTCTAAAATGGTTTCTCTAATGAGTTTGCAGAATTTTTCATCACTAAGAAGAGAATTATTTAATTTCCAAACACCCGGTCCGTGCTTAACACACTCTGGGATGTCAAAAACAAAAGAAACAAAATCATGATCAGAAAGCGGACAAGGTGTGATGTCACACAGAAAAGAAGGTTGAAAGAGATCTTTCGAAATCAAAAACTTATCAAGACGGCTGCCAATAGACATATCCGAATTAAACCAAGTAAATTCGCGTGAATTAGGATGTAACCTACGCCAAACATCAAGAAGGCGAAAAGTGGTTTTCAGATCATCATAATCTTTATGAACAGAAAGGTTCCCGCCAAACTTATCCAGCGCCTTATCATAACAATTAAAATCACCGCCTATAATTAAAGCAGCGCTCGGGAAAAAGAAATCATGAAGGGAATCAAAAAAGATTTTCCGATCGGTTAAATTGGTGGGAGCATAGATATTAACTAAATTCAGATTAACATTATCTATTTTAATTAAAATACTAATAATACGACCAAGAGAGTCTTTCCTCCAGGAGAGCACTTGCGAGTCACAGCGAGGGGAAAACAAAACAGCAACACCACCTTGTTTACCATTGGCCGGGGACCAAAAGCTACGACCAAGCCAGCGACGAGACAGAGAATTAATACCCGAATCAGAAACAACAAGTGTTTCTTGAACAAAACAGATATCGCAGCTAGATTTTTCAATCAAATCAAACAAAAGATTGCTTTTAAGAGGGTTTCCAAGCCCTCGAGCATTAATTGATAAAAGTTTAAAGGCTACTTGTGGAGGAAAGACTCACTTTTTCCCTTTCTTACGACCTTTTTTCTCCTTGGCAGGCGTAGGCTTTCTTTTCAAATTTGAAGAGGTATCCATGTCCTCCTCACTAGCATCAGCGCTAGAAGTAGCAACAACAGGAGTAGATCTGGAACGACTAGTTACCAGGACAGGAGATGTGCGGACTCTAGACAAAAAATTAATAGGTTCAGTCAACAAAGCAGGAGCACGACGGCCAAGAATTTTACGCACAGCAGGAGCAGGGTTCATAGACACAGAAACCGGGTCAGCAGAAGTACCAGCAGCGGCTGTCCTTTCAGAAGCAGAGGCAGCATCATCAACAGCGGAACCAAGATCCATTTCAGCAGGCTCAGGAGGGTTACGAGAATCCAAGGCGACAACCTCAGGAACGATCGCAGCAGGTGCAGGCGTAGTTTCACAGGCCAAAGATTCGGGCGGAGAAGGACGAGAAGCGAAGACAGTAGGCGGGTCTGAATCATTAACGAAGCCTTGGGAGTCCAGAGCATTTTTCACAACAGGGGATGGCTGAGGGGGGTCTGAATCATTAACTTGGGAGTCCAGAGCATCTTTCACAGCGGAGGATGGCTGAGAAGGGTCTGAATCATTAACGAAGCCTTGGGAGTCCAGAGCATTTTCCACAGCAGGGGATGGCTGAGGGGGGTCTGAATCATTAACTTGGGAGTCCAGAGCATCTTTCACAGCAGGGGATGGCTGAGAGGGGTCTGAATCATTAACGAAGCCTTGGGAATCCAGAGCATTTTTCACAGCAGAGGATGGCCCGGAGGTGTCTTCGTCAACCCCAGTTATTTCCGAAACGGTCTCATCAACAAGATTCTCCTCACTTTCATCGCAAGAGATTTCCATATCAATCATCCACTGAGGAGTAGCATAAAGAGAGGCGCAATCCTGGATACTATCAACGTCAACCAAACAAGGCTCAGGGGATGGAGAACCGTGGGGCGAAGGAACATACCACGAATAAGGACATTGTTTACCAAGGTGCCCATCAGACTTACAGATCGAGCACAAAACAGGAGCAGGACAGGACGGCGACTCGTGACCAAGATTTTCACAATTAAAGCAGATCTTCTGAGAACACTGATTACCGAAATGACCAGGTTGATTACATCGACGACAAGTTGGAGCTTGACCATCATGCTTAAGAAACAGCAAAGTTTTTCCAAAACGTAAAAAACTTGGGATCGGCTTAATAACACGGACGCGATAATGCCGGAGGCCGTTATACACACTACTCACACTGGGAGCAAAGCTAAAACGGCCGCGACGATAATGAAGTACTTCACAATAAGGAGCTAATCTTCTGATTATAGCGAGATCAGCAAGTTCAAAAGGAGCATCGTAGATTGTTAAGAAGGTCAAAGGACGGTCAATATCTTGAATAGCATAATTCTCAGTTCCAATCTTTAAGGCGTTAAGACGCAAAAACTTTACCTTTGAAGAGGGGTGTTTGAAGGTGATAATTACTTCTCCATTCATACGCCTCTGCATACACCACCACCATAGTCTTGAGCTGACATAAGCTGTCAACACGCATGCGGAGTTACCTCCTGTCTCTTTCCTTCTGAGGGACTTTAAGTACTCTGCAAGAGTTACAGCAAAGCAAAAAAAAGGTTTTAGACTTTACAATTTGATCTACATAACGAAGTCTTACTTTTTCGGGGGCATGATTAGACGTTTCCTGCATTTCACTTCAGCGCGGTCAAACAATAACACCAGTGCGAGGTGGAGTTGGACATTTTCATACATATTTCATACATTTCATACATTTCATACATTTCCTTCCCGAGGTCAAAAGATTTTTTCTTTGCCTCGTGTGGTTCCCTGTTTCCCTTTACTAGGGCTAACGCCCAGTGGGTTATTCATGGGTTTAAGTAGCACTATAATTTACACTTCAGAGTTAATTCTCTGGTTCCACTATTTGTGTTCCCAATACTACGCGGCACAACATTCATATGTACCCTTACTTTCTCTTCGCCGCGATTCACCATCTAAAATCGTCCCCGACTTTCTCTGTGCGACCTTGTAGCTCAGTCGGCAGAGTAACGGTAGATCTATTCCGGAGGTCGTGGGTTCGATTCCCACCGAGGTCAAAAGATTTTTTCTTTGCCTCGTGTGGTTCCCTGTTTCCCTTTACTAGGGCTAACGCCCAGTGGGTTATTCATGGGTTTAAGTAGCACTATAATTTACACTTCAGAGTTAATTCTCTGGTTCCACTATTTGTGTTCCCAGTGCTACGCGGCACAACATTCAGTATTAACACTGACCTCGTGCACGTGTGTTTGTAACTGAATTCCAAACAGATTAAGTACAGAGCTGAGAAACACAAGAAAGCTTCCAATTGTCGTGTTTTCAGCAGTCTTAAGAACTTTGTTTTGAATAACTAACAGTGGAAAGCTTTGATATTACCGCATCGACTTAATTACCTATGGATGTTTTCAACTCTAATGTTGTTGGTTGTGATCATGTATCAGAAATATTTTCCAGCATTAAAATGAAAGAACGGATTCTTTGTTCATACGTTGAGATAAAAATGGAAGAAGAAGGTTAAATGTGCCAGCTATCGTTGAACACACGCATATTCCATAATTTACTAAAACACGAACATGCTATCTAACATGTCCTGTGTGACTCAAATAGAATACTTGCCTATGTAAGGATGTAATGTTCGACTGTGTGTAAGCTTTAGTTAGTGACTAGTTAGTCAACCGTTTGCTTCCTTGGAAAGAAAGAAGTACGTGAAATATGAGAATGACAGGCTCTGACAGCAACAAGGGTTCACAAAAGATGAGCAGGGGCACCCAACGAGAATATAGTTCAAAAACACTTAAACATAGCATTGTTAAACGTGTTTTAGTATTTAAACGGTGAATGTGGGCATATTTTTATCCCCTATAAATTTTTCATCTGTTCGGATTTCCTAGCTGAAAGTCCAGTGATCCGAAAATTATAGGGATCAGACCTTACCTGTTCGAAAATTTCAGCCAGAAAAAAGGCTCCCGAAAATTCTAGGTGACCTTTTTAGGGTAAAAATCCGTTAAAAATGGGCAATTTTACCATTTTTTAGATGTTCGAAAATCCTAGGAGAGGCAGGCAAGTAAGTAATTTTACAACAAATGTTCCGAAAATTCTAGATCTCAAATCGTCTTCCGAACAGATATTTTTCCGAAAATTGTCTTTGGGTGCCCCTGGATGAGAACAAACAATACGAGATGAGGAAGAAGAGAGTTCTTGTTTACCCCTATCCTACTCCCCATAACTTGTTTTTCCTCGTCTCGTGTCCCAATAGCTCACAAGATGCTCTTACGTACTTTCGGAAACCTAACGAAACCACGATACGGAGGCTATACGAAGCACGTGATAAGAATAAATAAATATATCACTTAAAAATTAAATTAGCTTCTTTTGGGCGCTCAGTTAGTTGGGGCGCAACGGAAAAAAAAATATTAGAGAAACGAGGTGTGGCAAGGCACTAAGCTTCTCTTTTCTTTCGTCGCTTAACCGTATGAGCCCGCAATCCAGTCCAATAAGGTGCTTAAGCCCGCAATACGCTCTCGTGATACTGGTCATTGAAGACCCTGTTTTTTGACAGTGCCAATTGACAATAGCATGGATATGGAGCACCGAAGTGGAGGTGAATAGTGGTGAATATTTACCGAGCCGCGAGGTGGCGAGGTGAACTGATCCACCACTTTCACCGACACTGAGGTGAATAATTGTTTCAGTATATACCACACAAGCTGGATAACTAGCAGACTAAAGAATAACTTAATTTGTGACAATATACCGAAAAAAGCCATTTTGCTTTCCTTCGGCTCCTCGGGGTAAATAGTACTTGGCTAATTACCTTCGAACTAGCCAATCAGCGCGTGCGAAAAGTACTATTCACTTGTGTGGTATATACAAACAATAGATGTTAATTATAATAAACGTAAAAAGTGTATGTAAACATCGCACTTAAGTAACAACAATAAAAGCAAGTGACACACTCGAACACCAACCCAGGGTCTGGCCAGCACCTAACGCATGCGCACAGCCATATCACCTATGCAGAGAAGGCTATGAACAGCTGTTTCGGCCTTGTTAGGCCTCTTCAGCATGGCATAGCTGTCGGGCAGAAAATAGGACTACAAGCCCTATGTATTCTGTCCTTTACTGCCGCGACGAGTGCAAAGCACCTCTTTAAGCGCCAGCTCCACACAACACATGTGGGAGCTGGTGGCTGGGAACTGCATGGCAGTTCTCCCACGGCATGTGCTGGGAAGGTGGATCAGCCTTGATTGCCGACATAGACATATTTCTGCCCGACGGCTATGCCATGTTGATGAAGCCCAACAAGACCGAAACAGCTGTCCATGGCTGCCACTGCCCGGGTGATATGGCTGTGCGCATGCGTTAGGTACTGGCCAGACCGTGGGTTGGTGTTCGAGTGTGTCACTTGCTTTCATTTTCATCGCTCTTAAGCTGGCTCAAAACAGTTTTCAGCACATTCCAAGACTTAGATTTTGATGTGTCATAAGATTATAACCACTCTTGATCAATTGATGCTACATTCATGGTATTAAAAAACTGCCCAATCACTGGTGAGCACGTTGGTATTATTTTCGTGACACAAAAGGTTACCATAGCAACACTATGACCTGCTAAAAACACCCTTAATTTCGGCTTTAAGCGCTTATTTTTCAAAAACGGCACGGTGAATTTTTTCTTATTATAGAATTTTAATAAGCAGGATAAGATGCAACTTTTGGCAAAGTGTTAAAAAAATTCTGTGCATGGGGTTCAGAGCCACCTTAAATTTTCGAGAATTTAAGGTGGTGATCTCGAGAGATTTTCCAGCATATTTCCAAATGAAGGTTAGTGTTAATTACATTTCAAGTATTTTTTTTTTTGCAACACGCGCAGTGATAATCATACCAAGCATCTAACTTGCTTAACTTAGAATTTATTTTAATGGAATTACAGACAAGTATTATGTAATTAAATTAGTTTCCCTTTATTAATTAAGTTAAGCGCCTGTGCAAAGTGGATTACATTTCATGACTTTTTGTTGATTTTCTATGTTTATGCTACACTGATAAGATTATGACCTTATTTTCACCCATTCGTATGGCTAAAACAGTTTCACTAAAAGCACGCAAAAGTGTCAGTTCTTACTACACTACTTTTTATAAGCTTCAGCTAAAGCAGCGACAATCGAGACAATGAGAACTGATTAACTAGGACTGGGGCCTAGACACTTCTTCGATCATTATCCGGGACACTGAATTCCATCCAGTCTCAGCGTCACCCAAAGTATAGCCGCTAGGACAAGATCCTACCCATAATTCTACTCTGACCATTCCCTGTGGGATGTTTTCACAGTACCCCTCAAATGATCGATGATGAAGCAGATTGGCACTCCCAGCAGATGATGGCCAACTGTTGTACACAACAGCTTCGATTGTCATTGGCCCACTGCATTCGTGACCATTAAACTTCAAAAACCATCGGTTGCACTTGCTTGAACCATGGACTCTCATATTTCCTTCAAACGAGACTTTGATCGCTGTATCAGAATGCAGCTTGTTGAACGAACAGTCCTGGAACAAACCAAAGTAAGACAAGTCAGTCTTCATATCGATAAATTTTATCACATTTTGACTTGATCTGTATCATCAACTGTGTTTAACTGAGCAGCGATCATATGTTGTTACCTCCATAGGAAAAGCTGTAAAGCGTGGTGATAGCCACGCTTTACAGGAGACTCACGTTGGAACAAAAGCGCGATTTTACATTTCCAGGCCGCAAACCGCAGCCAACATAATGTTCACTGGAAGTATCAACTTTGGCAGCTCAGATTTTACGGGAAAATTGTAACTCTCATGTTTCATAACAACATGCAGGAGTGTTTTTCGTTGTTGATAGAGTTTTGATGAAGAAAAACCGTCTAAGTAATTTCTAGCAAGGACACACAATTTATTCCAAGTGATCTTGCTTTGGCAGTCTGGCATTTGATGATGCAGGTAAAAGGGCAAACGTCTCGTGTTGTTTCGTTGGCCGCCTACCAACAAGTACGTTTGCAGTATAGCGTGTCTAGACGATGTTTATAAATTAAGCGGATACAGGGGAGGCCCCCAGTTCCCACTAATTTGTGGTAAAGAAAAAAAAAAACAAAACAAAACAAAAGCAAGAAAAGCCGACAAGGCAAGCATTCCCCTCCCCCCGCCTCCTTCACCCCTACTCTATTAGCTCAAGGTTTGCACCCACCACTGGTAATATTTATCCCTTGCCATATCCACTCAACATTACAGCAAGTACATGTCGATTCATAAACGTGCTTTCACTTCTATTTCTTGCTCCCTCTTTAATTGAAATTTAACCACAAATAGACTGGAACTTTCCGTTATCTCTCGCTAACTCCAAAAGTTTACCACTGTTGATATTGTACCAGCCCGCGGTGAATTACCAACTCCATGGGGATCTTTATATTAGTGTACATCGCTCTTTATCAAACAAAATAGATTGACAGTTGTCTCGCCTTTTCCCCTTTTTGGCCAATTGAATGATATTTCACTTTGATCGGGCGAAGTAGAAATATAACCATCAGTAATCAAAGATTACAGCAGTGCTTTGTACGGGTCCGCAAATGATGCCGACCACAAGTGATCCAACCATTGGACCACAAATGATCGAAATATTGGACAGCAAATGATCCCCATATTGAACTGCAAATAAACCCCATATTGGACCGCAATAAAAAAAAATGATCCCAGACCGCAAGTAATTCCCATACTGGACAACAAATGATCCCTATATTGGACCACAATCTATCCCCATATGGTCGGAAATGATCGCCATATTGGACCAAAACTAATCCCCATATTGCACCACAAGTGATCCCATATTGGACCGCAAATGATCCCCAAATTGGACCGTAAATTATCCCGGACCACACTGAAATAATCCCCATATTGAACTGCAAATTTTTCCGGACCGAACGTGATGCCCATATTGGACCGCAAATGATGTCGATCCAGAAAATACAGAATGACACGGATTTATATCGGAGGAAGGCGATAACATATATAAAATTTACAAAGTGAAGAAAACATGTTTCATCATTTTACAAGTTGGTTTTATGTTATCGAAGGGTGTTGAGTTAGAAAAACACATACTTGTAAACATCCTTGAAGTTCTTCTGGCAGTAATATCAAACATGGACCTTAACTAATCACCAATACGACAGGAACGAGAACGTCCCCAAACCGGCAAAAGGTTTGATGAGCAAATTAATAGCTGTGCACGTGCGTTATAAATCTTTGTACATTTTTTTTTTTTTTTTTTTTTTTTTTGCCGTCCTCTGCAAAATAACAACGCGAAATGACCAGGTTCAGCGCCGTCTACAGAACGTGGACGACGACAGCTAATTTTTGGTATTTCCATTTGGCATTGAACGCCATCGTTGCATATTTAGCTTCAGCATGTTTTTAAAGGACATTGGCGTACCAAACAGATCTTGACAATTGCGAATTTAGCTTGTACAATATAAATTCATTTTTCACTAAGCGTCGTCCTCGGCGTCGTCGTCGTTCCTTAAGCTCGCTAATGACATCTATCCAGCTAATTTACAAAACGAAGCACAAGCCACTGGAGATAAAACCTCTTTCGGGCGGTTAGTTAGTTGGGGCTCAGCGCGAGAAACAGCGCTTCCTCTCGAAGTGGATTTGTTTGTTTTTCTTCGCGCGCTATTTTCCGCGCTGCGCCCCAGCTAACTGAACGCCTGTAAGAGGCTACTGGAGATATGGCTGAAGCTGAACTTTAAAACTATGGCTTGGAACAATTGGCCTTTGAAAATACTCAAGTAGCCATTCTCGAGGAATTAAGCAAAAGTTTGACCAGAGGAAAAATTACAAATAAATCTCTCCAAAACGTGGAAGAAAATCCGAGTGCTACACACTGTGACATTATTGAGTTGCTTCCTATTGTTTTGGTTTCCTATACAAATCATGATATCACCAAGGGACATATAATTTACATTTTTCGAACGCGTACTTATACGAATTTAAGAGCTCCGTTTTCATTATTTTAAAATTGCTTGCAAATTCGTTGGAGCAAGTGCTGCATAGCGTGCGTATCCAAGATCTGTTGAATTCCTATTTTATCATTTTGGTGGAATTTCTGTAAGTTGTGTTTGTTATGGTTTTCTTCATTATTTGCCAGCTTCCTTCATTTATTTTTGCTGCATTGATTTTCTATTTGCTTGTCAATTCTTCTTGTTAAACTCTTATTCTTGAATTCTCCGCACCCAAAAAACTGACAACAGAAAAGCGGTGCGGGATAAGCAGACAATTCACAGCCCATTTATTGAACTAACCAACTAATCACAAATCAAACAAACTGTATACGTTTGATGCGGCCAAAGTAAATTGAATAAACAAAACCACTCATAATAACTGTCAATTACTAGGAAAAAACAACTAAAATCGTTACGAGGAAAAGAATTACAGGATTTCAATCAAAATATAAAAAAGAACAAAATTTAACTGTCCGCTTGTAAAAATCCACAATGAAACTTGTTTACTGTTCAGCGAATATATACTTGCTACTTTACATATCACACTTTCTTCTCATAATCTCATGCCGGCACTTAAAAAACACTGCCGACAAATGCACCTGCGCTTGGGAATTCAAGAAACCATTTATCTTTTGTTTCATTACGCTTCGCTGCATTCAGGCAAAGATAAATGAACAATTCGTGGAAAAACAAATAAAGTCGCACGATGTTTGAAGTTCAGTGCGCCAGTGTGCTTTCCACTCGATTAATACTATGGCGATAATAACGATAACACACAAAACGTAAGGGGAATGACGTTAATGGCTGATAAAATTTGATTTAACTTAACACCGAAATGTGAATGCCTAGCTAAGGGGGATATGAAACGCATGTTACCTTGAGTCTGATCAATTTTACTGAGAATTGCAAAGAAATTCAAAGCAAGTCATGTTTTGACGATTAACTGGGACAATTCATAGTATCGTAGTTAACAACAAAATTTAGTCGAAAGAATGAAAAAAAAAAGCAAGTTGTAAGCCGTCATAATTATATGCACACCATTCCACCATCCGTGCCATTCCTTGTTTTGATCGGAATCATTTGCGGTCCAATGTGGAGATCATTTCGGTTCGAGATCATTTCCGGTCTAATTTGGAGATCATTTGTGGACCGGTACAGTGAGTTCACGCACGTACTTTTCATATTTGGTCTCCTTTGGTAGCGTTCAAAGCTAAGTTTGATCAAATGCCCGATAATGATCTGCACCTAAAGTTAAAATAGCGATGAATAGATTATAGCCTGCGGTAAATCAAATTATACTGGACAAAATATTTTCCAGGAAAGGCATTTGAACTGTTGGCAACACGTAGCACTCAATTTCACATCGCCAACACTTGTAGCAAATAAAGCTTTGACCAGCGGTCCTGCTCATAAAAGACAGCGCGTCGCCAAATGTTGTTAATAGATTGGGTGTGTATTTGTTTACCTTGCTCGAATTTTACATCTTGTACGTGAATTAACCATTCTAACAAACACGGCCTCTCAGCGAGTTTTACTTCTGACCACTGATCTGGGGATCATGATGGTCAGTTGCCGAGCTACACGGAAGATTTGTTGTCTTTTCACAACTCATGGCTATTTGCCGTCATCGAGCTACAAAGAAAAACGTGATTCTTTCCCGTTCAGGCAAGCTTTAGTTACTTGTTGTCGAAGGCAAACGAGGCAAAATACACGGAGCTTAGCAGAAATCATACAAACTTTCTTCCAATCTATACGGCGAATACGTGACTGCGTTCATGAGCTCATAATCATAATGTAGTTTGTACTCTGCTATGGTGGGGGACGAGGGGTGGAGGGCGCAAATCAGCAAACAAAATCAGTCCGAAAATAATACAGACTGAATTACGATTGCGTTGTACTAAGTGAGCGCAAAAATTACAAAGATCAAGGCAGGCTCACTATTTTGACGTCTCTTCACCAGACTCTACCTAACCGGATAGCTTCCCTTCTCCGCGTCGATCGCGCGTGACTCTAAGGTGAGCCGGCTCGCAGCCTAGCATGGTGTAGGGAGCTACCTTTAAATCCAGAGGAGTAAATCATGTGACTTTTTGGGAGTACTGGCCTCTTAAAGGCGGGCTCACTTTCTTGACTCCTCTTCACCAAACTTTGCTCTCCCGCCTCGTCGCTCAAACGTGAGTCAGAGGTGAACCTGCCCATGACCCCAGGCGAGCATTGTGCAAGGAGCTACCTTAAGGACGTTCGGGCTAATTGTTTCTGCGCATCCTTACTGCGCACGCAAATTCACATGCCACGTCATGCATGAGCGCGGGCGCTAAGTCATAAAATAGACAAATGATAGGGAAGATGGCCATTGCTAGAGCTTTGCCTGGATTTAACGGTCTTGGACGTTCGGTGACCCCAATTTTTCTTTCGATATATCATTTCCTCTACTGATTTTCTACGTTTAGGGAAAAAATATGACTAAGATCGTTTGCCTCCGTGACTCACCTTCGATATTTTTAACTGTAAATCCACGTAGACCGTGCTCAATTATATGGGACAATGAAAGTTGAAAAGTTTTACAAACTCGGAGCTAAAAGTTAAAACTTGTGAGATATATTTCGTCCGTTTTTCCAACCGGACTTCATCAGTCAATGATATGAATGTTAAAACCCCCCCGAAATATCTCACAAGTTTTAACTTTAGCTCCGAGTTTGTAAAACTTTTTAACTTTCATTATGTTTCCGGAGCAGGAAACAAATTTTTGATTGTATATGGGACAATTTTTCAAAATCAGGGTAGTTTTCCACACGCTTTATCTCTGAAACGAAGACGGTGACCCCCAATTTTTTTTTTTTTTTTTGCATTTCTGGCACAAGTAACTCATTATCTGCCTGCAGTAACAATTTTAAAAAAATTCTATCGACTGGAATATTTTCGCGCGAACGTCCTTAAATCTAGAATAGTTAGCAAATCTGTGTGAGTTTTGGGAGATTTGGCCTCTTAAAAAGCGTTCACTTATCTTTGCCGTACAGTTCGTTACTATACACTAAAATGTCAACAGCAAGACCACAGTCATAATGATTACGTGTTATATTTTACACAAGGTTTAGATTGCATTCCCTCGAACTATTTTACAGTGGTCACATTATGTATCTAAAATTGAAGCAAATCATGGAAAAGGAAAAAAAAAATAGCAGGCAATAGTTGTGACAACGACCTCTACCATCTGTGTGTATTATCTCACACCAAAAAATTATACGATAACAAATGCAATGATATCTCCTCAAAAAGGAGTTCAACACCGTTCCCGAAGTTAAATAGTCACCCCAACGCTATAGCTTCCTGAAACTCAGTTCAACATAGATCCCTGACCAAGTGTCCAAACAATAACACACCAAGCACTGTGTAATAAAAATAGATTACTTCATAGAGAGTGCGACGTACGGATTTTTACTCACGAGTTGCGAAACTTTGCAAAACGAACGAGTGAGCGCAGCGAACGAGTGAGTTTTCAAAGTTTTGCCACGAATCAGGAAATCAGGTGTCCTTGGGAAAATAGCTTGTTTGCCCGATTGTGTAGCTCGACATAACTGCACCCAGCTAGGTGAACTTTACACCAAGCAAGCAACACAAAGCACGCAAACTTGACATGATTACCCTTCGAAATCATGCACCGCGGTCATACATGACATGATTACCCGTGACCTTGAGTGTCCTTGACATGATTATTGTATGATCTGCGATTATGACGTCACGAGCGCTGATTTCGAAAATTCACTGTACTCTTTCGGCCAATCAGAAAAGAGTTGGAGAGTTCAATGTATAATAATTACAAGTTAACGCACTCAGTAGGTTAATTATCGGAATTTACCTGCACGAGTTCACTAACATTGAACAAGAAATTTCAATTACGTACCAGGTCGCCGAGTGCGGTATTGAAAATTTCGAGTTCATTGTTAGTGGACGAGTGCAGGTAAATCCCGATAAGTCACGAGCAATAAGAGCATTAACACTTTAATTATTCAAATCCAATACACTGCAAAGAAAAAATCGTCAAAGTTTGAGTCAGCCGAAGCCATGGTGTAATGACAGTGCTGTGTTAATTTAAACCACGGCTATCACAACACGATAATTACGTCAAGGAGGTCGTTTTGTCACATCCTAGTGTAACGTGGTACAAATCAACCAAGCAGAAAATCAGGAATTCGTACAGTGTATGAATGTTGAATAATATACCTAGTACTCAGTTGAATCGATGATCTAAAACTAGACTCAAGTTGGACAATCTTGACAGTGATCTATAGACTCACACTCTGTAAGGTGGTACAACTATCTTAAAATGAGTTGTGATTCGTTTGGTTAGCTTTCTTTTTTCAAATTTTCATAGATAATTTAGTCGTGGAGAATATTCTTAGTATATGTAGTATGGAATTTAGTTTCCCCAACTATTCTCCGGTCATGCGTTTTTATTTATTTATTTATTTATTTATTTTTTTTATTTTTATTTCTCGAATT
>JAHPZR010007813.1:0-14788 GCA_019787425.1 Platygyra sinensis | reverse complement strand
GCACCACAATCCGCAAAGATACCTCCGCAGGAACATCTCTCGTAAGAATGGCAGGAGAAATACCGGTGTCTTAGCGTTCGATTCACCGGCTTAAGCCCAGAGACCCTCATGTAGGAGGCACAGAATATAAAGGCGGGTGAAATATACTGGACAAAACACAATGCAACCGCTAAAAAACAAAACAGTATAACCTATGCTCAGACCCGTACCGAAGATTCAACCAGTGTAAGAGCGTAAGTCCACAATCTATGTTACGCGGACTCAAAAAACGAGACAGTCAAAGTCCCATGGACAGCGTGACCTGCGTGAAAAAAAGGTTTGCTTAGTTCTCGTTCAAAGCTGGTGCACGATGCTGTTCTCTGTGTTCAAAGTTTTGATGGCCTAATGCCGTTTTTCTGTTTTAATTTTCTAATGTTGGACAAGCTTGGACAAACGTAAGTCACACAGCTTCGTTGAGCTTTCATTTTCCATTTTTTGATATATTTCAAATATTGATACGTGATATTTTTCTTATAGCTTCAGATTGCATTGTATACAATTACTATTTCGTAATAAAATCTGAAAATTCCCAAGCCTTTCCCAACGTCATTCCCTCGTTTCGGCGAAACCAATCTACACTTATAACACAAGCTGGGTGTGTCTGTTGGCTTGTGCAGGAAAACTAACTCGTGATACGATCACCTGAAAAAAAGTACTGAACCCAAGCTTACAACCAAAGACTACTAGTTCGTCCGTACACACTAAACCACGTGACAGGCACTCGACTCTCGTAGACAAATAAATAAATAAATAAATAAATAAATCAGGTGATGGCATAGCGTGGCTTTACACTTTGTGTAAGCTACACAAAAAACTAGGACTACTGACTTCAAAAACAAACTATGATGCTGAGACAAACAACTCAGGCGGTTAAAAAAGCAATCAGGAAACTGACGGAAATAAAACCTCGAAGATGAGGCAAATAGCGTCACTATTGAATAAAGGGCGATACTGAATGAAACAAAATCTAAGCGGAACCTCTTGCCGTTAAAATAGCGTTAAACATATCCTAATTTCCATTGTTTCGTTAGATGTTAGTGTGCAATAAAGCCTAATTGTAAGAACCCACGATTTGATACTGCGATACGAAGCTTGGGTGTTAGAAAAGTTCATATGTGATGCTGCATGCCTGCAATATCCAAATCGGTACTTTGCCCGTAATACTACTTTTCCAGTGCACACTGTTGTACCACATACAAGCAGGGAATGGTTTACGCCACCACACTAGCCTGCAGAACAGGCGTAATTTTTTGCGTATTTCAGGGGAACAGAGGCGAAAGCGAGGCAAAAGCGAGGCGAGCGCGAGTTGCGTGCGAGGGGAGGATCGCTAAAAAATCCCGCCTGTCCCCATACCATTGTTCAAGCCGTTCCGGCGTTCAAATATGAACGCGGCTACCTAATTGGTTACTTTGAAACACGTGATCCTCGAATGTTTTTCCAATATGTAACACAATCACGTACAGTGATTTGAATACAACAGATCGATTCGCGCTAAAATTGTTCGGTGAATTTAACTGGAAATACGGTCCAATAGGACTCATCTGCTCCCTGTAGCTCTTCGTGTGTTTCCGAAGTTGCCTCCTTGGCCTTCCTCACCTACATGAAATTGCCTGCGACCCGTCCCTAATTCCCCATCAGATTTCTTGTTTTACTAGCGCCTTTCGCTCTTATTTTCCCATGTTTTCTCCGTTTTGTCCTCCGAACAGTTCGAAGGCAATAACTTAGTCATTAAATTTGCTCATTCAAGGGCTTTTGTCGCAGACAAAATAATACAGTGCAGCGAATGAAAGATGAAAGTTGTAAATCCCGGGTGTAAATCAAAAAGATAACAAAGAAACAGGCCAGTTATTTTGAGATAAATCGTATTTAAACCAGGTTAAATTAGTGCCCACTAAGTTCTTTTCTCAGGGGTTCTGCAGTAGCTGAATAAGACTCAAAAATGTAGATTTTAGCGAAGCGAATAAACTAAACAAACAAACCGCGGAGGTCGCCGTAAATTAATTATTCAGAAATTAAGCGTACAAAATACTGTTCAATTTAAAACCTTAAATTCCCAAATCAAGGTAACCAAAGGAAAGAAACGGCACAGGAAGTTCAGTACCAATAACTTTTAATTCAACATAAGGAGAAAAACCTATCTAAAAGCTAAAAATGTTCAAACTTTCGCAGACGTACTTCGCGTGACAGCATGAAATTCATTCTTCACGCTAAAGCGAAAGCTTGAGTTTACCGACAACTTTGCCAGTCATTTTATCGGCCGTGGCCTTACCAGTCGTTCCGAAAGTTGAATTCAACGTTGTAGTAATACTGTACATTACCATTTTGGTTTTCTTAAGTCCAGGAACCTGCTTTAAATCCGCGATCCGTTTTCAATGCAAAGCACACAGATCGTAATGTTATTCGAGGCTGTTGAAGGGAAAATTCTTCCACCAGAAAGGTTTGAGAGGACTCTGCACTGCCAAATATTCCATTCTGAGGGCACTTAAACATTGATTTGTGTTTTTCCTTTCTATTTTAAGTCCCAAAGAAGTAATTTCTCCGTTTTAGGGATGAGAACAAGACCTTGGATGTTTTACATGTAAGATTTGGCCCACAACGCGCCGTGATCACCATTGTTTTTCTAACACTGTGATTGGCTGGTCATTTAGGGTGTGTCTGGGGGCGGAAGAGCTTGAACAATGGTATGGGGACAGGCGGGATTTTTTAGCGCTCCTCCCCTCGCACGCAACTCGCGCTTCGCGCTCGCCTCGCTTTCGCCTCTGCTCGCCAGAAATACGCAAAAAATTACGCCTGTTCTGCAGGGCTAGCACCACACGCGCGATATGGCTAACTTCACTTAAGTGATTGATTAAAATCACTACAAAGCCAAGGGTGTGGGCGAATGCGAGGGGAGGAGCGCTAAAAAATCCCGCCTGTCCCCATACCATTGTTCAAGCTCTTCCGCCCCCAGACACACCCTAAATGACCAGCCAATCACAGTGTTAGAAAAACAATGGTGATCACGGCGCGTTGTGGGCCAAATCTTACATGTAAAACATCCAAGGTCTTGTTCTCATCCCTAAAACGGAGAAATTACTTCTTTGGGACTTAAAATAGAAAGGAAAAACACAAATCAATGTTTAAGTGCCCTCAGAATGGAATATTTGGCAGTGCAGAGTCCTCTCAAACCTTTCTGGTGGAAGAATTTTCCCTTCAACAGCCTCGAATAACATTACGATCTGTGTGCTTTGCATTGAAAACGGATCGCGGATTTAAAGCAGGTTCCTGGACTTAAGAAAACCAAAATGGTAATGTACAGTATTACTACAACGTTGAATTCAACTTTCGGAACGACTGGTAAGGCCACGGCCGATAAAATGACTGGCAAAGTTGTCGGTAAACTCAAGCTTTCGCTTTAGCGTGAAGAATGAATTTCATGCTGTCACGCGAAGTACGTCTGCGAAAGTTTGAACATTTTTAGCTTTTAGATAGGTTTTTCTCCTTATGTTGAATTAAAAGTTATTGGTACTGAACTTCCTGTGCCGTTTCTTTCCTTTGGTTACCTTGATTTGGGAATTTAAGGTTTTAAATTGAACAGTATTTTGTACGCTTAATTTCTGAATAATTAATTTACGGCGACCTCCGCGGTTTGTTTGTTTAGTTTATTCGCTTCGCTAAAATCTACATTTTTGAGTCTTATTCAGCTACTGCAGAACCCCTGAGAAAAGAACTTAGTGGGCACTAATTTAACCTGGTTTAAATACGATTTATCTCAAAATAACTGGCCTGTTTCTTTGTTATCTTTTTGATTTACACCCGGGATTTACAACTTTCATCTTTCATTCGCTGCACTGTATTATTTTGTCTGCGACAAAAGCCCTTGAATGAGCAAATTTAATGACTAAGTTATTGCCTTCGAACTGTTCGGAGGACAAAACGGAGAAAACATGGGAAAATAAGAGCGAAAGGCGCTAGTAAAACAAGAAATCTGATGGGAATTAGGGACGGGTCGCAGGCAATTTCATGTAGGTGAGGAAGGCCAAGGAGGCAACTTCGGAAACACACGAAGAGCTACAGGGAGCAGATGAGTCCTATTGGACCGTATTTCCAGTTAAATTCACCGAACAATTTTAGCGCGAATCGATCTGTTGTATTCAAATCACTGTACGTGATTGTGTTACATATTGGAAAAACATTCGAGGATCACGTGTTTCAAAGTAACCAATTAGGTAGCCGCGTTCATATTTGAACGCCGGAACGGCTTGAACAATGGTATGGGGACAGGCGGGATTTTTAGCGATCCTCCCCTCGCACGCAACTCGCGCTTCGCGCTCGCCCGCTTGCCTCGCTTTCGCCTCTGTTCCCCTGAAATACGCAAAAAATTACGCCTGTTCTGCAGGCTAGTGTGGTGCGTAAACCATTCCCTGCGTGATATGTGTACAACAGGTGTGCACTGGCAAAAGTAGTATACGGGCAAAGTACCGATTTGGATATTGCAGGCATGCAGCATCACATACATGAACTTTACACTCCAAGAGCTTCGTATCGCAATATCAAATCGTAGTCTACAATAAAGCTTATTGCACACTAACATCTAACGAAACAATGGAAATTAGGATATTTTAAACGCTATTTTAACGCAAGAGTTTCGCTTAAGATTTGTTTCATTCAGTATCGCCTTTATTAAATAGTACGCTATTTGCCTCATCTTCGAGGTTTTATTTCCGTCAGTTCCTGATTGCTTTTTTAACCGCTGAGTTGTTCGTCTCAGCATCATAGTTTGTTTTTGAGTCAGTAGGTCATAGTTTTTGTGTAGCTTACACAAAGTGTAAAGCCACGCTATGCCATCACCTGATATATTTATTTCTTTATTTATTTGTCTACGAGAGTCGAGTGCCTGTCACATGGTTTAGTGTGTACGGCGAACTAGTAGTCTTGGTTGTAAGCTTGGGTTCGAGTAATTTTTTTCAGGTGATCGTATCACGAGTTAGTTCTCCTGCACAAGCCAACAGACACACCCAGCTTGTGTTATAAGTGTAGATTGGTTCGCCGAACGAGGGAATGACGACGGGAAAGCTTGGAATTTTCAGGATTTATTACGAAATAGTAATGGTATACAATCTGAAGCTATTAATAAGAAAAATAATCACGTATCAATGATTTGAAATATATCAAAAAATGGAAAATGAAAGCTCAACGAAGTGGTGTGAACTTACGTTTGTCCAAGCTTGTCCAACATTAGAAAATTACAAACAGAAAACGGCATTAGGCATCAAACTTTGAACACAGAGAACAGCATTAGGCATCAAACTTTGAACGTGAACAAAACAAAACCTTATTGATGCCGCAAAATTTCACGGAGGTCACGCTGTCCAGTGGACTTTGACTGTCTCGTTCCAGTCCCATGGTTTTTGAGTCTGCGTAACATAGATTGTGGAAAAGGTTTTACGCTCTTACAACTGGTTGAATCTTCGGTACGGGTCTGGGTACAGGTTATACTGTTTTGTTTTTTACGGTTGCATTGTGGTTTATCCAGTACCGCATAAATTTGCGCTAACGAGGAAACTCATGATGGTTTGTACATACAAGTTTAGGTCGACAAGCATGTCCCACACGTGATAGGTCAAGGGTTTGGTATCGGATACAGGCAACTCAAAAGAACTGCTCCAAAAACATTGATAACAGCTATATTAATCCGGTGAAGTACTTAGCGTTGCGAAATGACCTTAAAGATAACAAGGTGTATGGTATCACCTGATTGATTTATTTCTATACTGTAATTATTTATTTGGCGATCATTTAATCTGTATCAACTGCGTGTTGAACAAACAAGAAGAATACCTGCAAGCACTCCCTGTGTTTTACATTGAATTGCATTTGCATTTTTTTATATATATTTAAAAGCATGTTTAGTTTGTTATTTAAGTGTTGTTTAATTCAGTCGAACATCTGGTAGCGACCCCTTTCTTATAAGCGACCACCTTTCCTCGACGATCAGTTTTTGAAAATACAGTGGCAAAAGTTAGCTTGATCACTAAAGCACTGAGCGACTGCAACGTAATATTATGATTTTAAAGCAGTCGATACAAGCAATGATTCAAGGCTACAGACCATTATTTTAAAACAAGAAACGAAAAAAACAATCGGTATCCTAAACTTACTGGTTTCTAACAGAAAAAAGAAAAAAAAACAATGAAAAAGAAAAGGAGAAATAATAGCTCCTGGAATCGGACCATAACGTTTTGAACTCCCAATAGGAGCTTAAGCACGCGCATTTTTGAGACGCGGACGGTAACCGGAAGTGACCTGTTTTCACTTTTAACTTGCCTGCGTACAACCACATTCACATTGCCAAGTATCTTTTCACCATTAGAAATGAGCAGTATAAAAATCTAGGAGACATTACTTTCTTAGCACTCGAAATGTTCTCTTGCGGTTGCCGTCCGCGTCTCAAAAACGCGCGTGCTTAAGCTCCCTAATATTTCGCTTGGCGAGTAATCGCTAATCACTATACGCTACGTACATCAATATCAGTGGGTAAAACTATTAATATACCTTCAAGTGCCTCATAACACCCTTTCATAGCGCGCGCGGGAGCTCTGGCGGCCCGAAGAGCCACCAAGTGGAACCCCATACCCATATAGGAAACTAAAGGGAACCAGTAAATTGATTTTCTCATGGTTATCATGGCTAGCGGTATTGCTCGTGGGCGCATACCCATTACGGCGACGACGACGGCGACGGTGGAGTCGCGCAAGATGGCGGCCATGCTCCAAATGATAGGTTGATAGAGATATGCAGCCTTGGTTTACCGTGTACTTTTTTATGACTTCATGTTATGTTCACTTAACTCATTAGGGTCACGGGGTTTATTTTTGGGGAGTTTTGCAAGCCCACCCGTGGAATCGTGACAGAAATTCAGCGTTACTTTCAATTCTCACCAAATAAGGACAGTGGGATGATCTCATCATTAGCCAATTACAGGCCATTTTTCAGCTCTTTTGGTCATATCCCCCCCTCGGGATAGTTTTGTCAAGTTAGCTAAATTAGTATGCTCGATGGCGGAATGGCGGTCCCGTCGACGGATGCCTATTTGCTCAAAAATTGGGGCCAAATCTTTCGGAAATGGAAGTCAGGACATTTGTAAGTATAAAGAAAGCTATTTGGGACCAGTTGCTGGCTTCTTAGGCTGAAATTAGACAGAATTAAGCTTTTATGGTTGTACGTGATGAACGCCACGTTGTGAATAAATTATCGGCTATTTGCATGTCTCGCTCTGTTGTTTGTTTCGTTCTCTTTTGTAGCCTGCTGAGGTCAATTTTTCGTCTAAATCACCCAAGAAAAGTTCGCAAATTATGTTCCCATTCAATTTTAAGCTGTCCGAAAGAAAATTCTTGTCTTTTTTTGACCTAAAAGACGCGTATGTTATGTTCGTGTGATTCGGTTGCTATGGGCGACCGTCGCTTCCTTTGTTGCGTAAAGCGATGAATCGAGGTCACAAGAAAAATTCTAATTATTCTGGTTTTGTCCGATTTCGCTGAAACTTTAACATGATGAAGCTGGATTGTTAAAGATTAGATTTTTTTACTGCCAATGTGTGGTAGTTATTTACGCGTAAGTGAAAAAACGCTTGAAAGTCAGGGTTTCGAAGAGATTATTTTGAGAGGTGTGGGTTTAGCGTGATATTGTAATAAGAGATTTCTTGACCCTGAAGGAAAAAAAATATCCAGAAGAGGTCACCTCATCGACGATTCAAATAAATATAGGTTTGTGTATGTTCCTAGCACAATTTCTAGTGAAAAAAAAATATTTTGGACGTGCGCTAAGGTTTTAATATTTTTCCCGCGAAATCGCGGGCCACCAATTAAATCAAGTTTTCTGCTGACCAGTACCACGTTGCCATATCGCGGGCTTAAGTTTATAGCTCGTCGAGGTCACGTGTTTTATTAAAGTTGACCGCTGACCATGTGCTGGTTTTCGATTGGATCGCGGGCTCATGTCAGGTAAAATTGTTTTAAACAGCTGGGTTGTTTGGAAGCCTGTTAACTCTAATCCAGGCTTAAAAGTAAATCAGATTATAACTGTTCCTTTGTACAAATGTTTTTTTTTTACAGCTTTTGTTTTGTGTATCGGTAATTTTGTGATTATTAGTAACTACTTAATAACCGAGAGTGAGGTCGTTACGGGAAAATCTCAAACTGAGGCCTTGCCGTATTGACCGAGCGATAGCGAGGTCAATACGGTACGCCGAGGTTTGAGATTTTCCCTTAACGACCGAACGGTCGAGGTTATTAAGTTGTTTATTATATGGCTAACAAAACGGTTCTAAAGAAAGAAAAAAATCTAAATTCAAGGGGAAGTGGTTACTTCACATCCGGTGATGCGCGCGCTTATCTATTCATTCATCTTTTCAAACCGTCAAACTGCATACATGGAATTCAGCGAACTGACGCGTACTCCGTCAAGAAAATATATTTATTTTTGGAAAACAATGATCAATACGGCCGCCAAAGTATAGTTGTGTTACTATATGACGAGAGAATTTTCATCAACATTCTCAAGGAACAATCGCCAAACGTCAATTCCTACAGAAAAGTGCTTCAAACTTGCTCAAAAGCCGTGCGGCCGTGTCGGTAAAAGAAAATACAATTTGAACGGAATCGGCACTACTCTTCGTCGTCACTTTCAATGAAAACTCTTCGCCTTTTCTGAGTTTCTTGGATTATAGTTACTGGCCCGTTAAGCTGGCCCGTTAAAGATCTTGAACTGGCGCTCCGAGATGCTGTGAATGTCCACACCGGAAAAAAAGAACACTCGGCTGTATAAATCTGATGGTCCTTGAAGATGTTTAAACTGGCTTGTGTGACAGCAAGAAAATTTGTTGATGTTGACTGCTGTACTGCTCTGGTGTCACCAATTACCTTTTGAATGGTGAAATAAAAGTGAAAGAAGACCTGCCTTTGGAAGGGAAACCTCTGTATACTTCGCTGCAAACCCGACAGGGTGTCAGGTTCATAGTTGTCGCCATTCGTTTTCCGATATCTTAAAAAAACTTTGCCAATAAGTGCTTAAGGACAGCAGCCGGTAAGTCTAAAACTTCCACTATGCTTCCTTTGTTTATTGACGACAAATATCGCTGACATTTTTTCATTTCATTGGCAGTTTTCCTTTCCTTTCGTGGTTTTGCTCTTTAATGTATGAAAATTTCAATTTCTTCCTAACTAATGAACTCGTTCGCAATTTGCCGATGTAACTTCATTTTTTCCTTAAAATAGTAATATAATTAACTCTCTGAATGTTAATCGTCACTGATCGTCTTGTATCACAACGATTTTCAATGTAAATAAAGCAAAGATGGCTTTGGATAACCTTTCGTGTTTTTCCTTTCCTAATTTGCATAATCCGTAATCGGCCCGTGGGCATTACGGGAGAATAATGCCCCGACGTGAAGCTGCACTTAGCCAATCAGAGCGCGCGTTATATCGGCCACAAACACTAGCCATATAATAATAATAGTAATTGGACCGAGTGGAGTACAATTCGGGGAGTAATCGAGCGAGTAATTTCAAAATCGGACGAGCGCGAAGCGCGAGGCCAATTTGAAATTACGAGCACGATTAGTCCCTGAATTGTACAACACGAGGTCCAATTACTAATTAATCGTATCTATAACAAATTTCGGGAAAAAAATGTCTTCTGAGAACTTTTTTTGAGCGAAAACGTCTGTAGCGCTTTTCCTAAGTTTTGAAAACTGTAGAAAACATTGCTAAGGAAGCCATTGAAGCGCGCGTAATTGGCTTGAAAATCACGTGGGTATCCAATTACAGGTGTCCGATTACGAAAAGTTCAAATCGGACAGCTGTAATTGGACACCCACGTGATCGGGCGCCGATTACGTGACAAATAGGCCCGCGGAAAACCAATCACGATCGAGAATTTTGTTATAGATACGATTAAGCTTAAAATAGAAGGCCAATGATACCGAAAACCTCATGCCACAAAGTTACAAAACTCAAATCAAAATTCAACCTTATCCTGGGTTAGGCTAATTGGGCTACTGGACCTCCGCTTAATCTATATATTATTTTGTTTCCCAAGTTGAGTGGCTCACAGACACTTAACGCATTTTTTTAATTCAACTGTTTCGAAGAATTATAATACTACTACTTGACAGGTACAATCACTGTTGGATGTGTTATAATAAATTCAACAAAACAAAATACCTTGGAAACAGTGAAAAAAAAATATGGTGTTACTTGAGATGCACTAATATGCATTTAATGTCGGTACCCATTTGCACATTTTCTTTAAAATTCAATGTTAAGGAAACATCTACTAATCGTTTAGGTGAACCTATTTTATTTTAACCGAATCTACATACAGGAAAAACTACAGGATTCCAATTATATGTTAAAAATCGTAAGCCACACATGTTCGCATCGCGGACCTATTTTTTTATATGTGACCGTGAATGGGAAAACGTACACTAACGCTTTGCCGTTTAACGGAAAATTCCGCTTGGTATCCGTTTATCAGCCGTTTAAAACGGTTCATGCAAAACGTTTAAACGGGTAGCTCGTCCGTTTTAAAAAAAAAACTAGTATCCCTTTAACGCTTCGGGCAAAACGTTTAAAATTAATGGTTTTCATATCCGTTTAAAAAAAATGCTATCCGTTTAACGCTTGAGACATAATGTTTAAACGGTTTTGACTGTCTTGAGATGCACTAATATGCATTTAATGTCGGTACCCATTTTAACATTTTCTTTAAAATTCAATATTAGGGAAACATCTACCAATCGTGTACGTGAATCAATTTTATTGTAACCGAATCTACATACAGGAAAAACTACTACAGGATTCCAATTATATGTTAAAAATCGTAAGCCACACATGTTCGCATCGTGTACCTATTTTTTGTCAGTGTTTTCGTAGTATGAACTTCTAGATTGATCATTTGTTATCTCGCGAGAACGACCATGAACTTTGCTTCTTTTACATGCTTTCAAACAATGGATATAATTCGTGGATCGACTCGTTCCGAAAATAATCGACATCTCTCACTGTGAGATAAACGTATCACCTTTAAGGCGCGATTCCTCCCAAAATGTTCTACACAAAACACAGCATTCTGTATATTACGTTGTTCACGGAAAGCTACCACACCATAAACAAGGTGTCGCATTCTTGATAATTTTTAGTTAAATGATGGTCGATGCTGTTGAAGGTTTGCATCCAACAGCATTGTGAGTAAGATAATTTGGCTTTATCAACTGGGCTGATCAGGTGAATTGGCCACCGTAAAGAGATTCAGAAGTTGACGTTTCGAGCGTTAGCCCTTATTAGAAGCGATTCGCTCCGACGAAGTGCTACGATTCGCCTGACGAAGGGCTAACGCTCGAAACGTCAGCTTCCAAATATCCTTACGGTGGCCAATTCACATAATCAGCCCAGTTGATGAAGCCAAACTATCTTTTAATACTCCTACCGACGCAGCACTACAAGTTTCTTTAGAAATTTATCCCCTTTATTCGCATTGTGAGTAAACCTATTGTGTGAATAATTTCTCTTCAGCTATGTCTGTTATGGGTAGGATTGATAATGAGTTAAACTTACATTGCCAACAGCTTAGTGTTGTTTGAGAAATCTCCGAGAGGCAAGTACTCTGACTAATTCTCTGACAAATCCTTAACAAGAGAAACATCTGTCTACTATAAACATTGTAAGTTGTTCTCGCCTCTTTAGTGGCGCGCCTAGTAGCGAAGTTAATTACGTTATTTTCAGCCTTAGCGCTAGACTTGCCGAAACTGGACCTCGTGAACTTTTGGATAGAATAGTAAGCCAGCTGTGAAGTTTCAGGCCGCGAAGGAGCGGTATGAAGGTCGCGAGGCAGCCGAGCGAGCCAAAAAGTTGCGATAGCGGGTCGAGTAATGGATAAACAAGACGGAGCACTTTTATGAAAGTTTACCCTAACGATGTACTTTTCAAGCTTAACTCGAACGCCGCACATGTCTTTGACATTTTAGATGTCTTTCTGCTTCTGAATGCATTTCCTGGCTTCATCTAGAATGATTATCAATCTTAACCAAGTTTCTGTAAAATGATTAAACTCTATGGAGAACATCATACACAAGGGTGCAAAATGTTCTAGGGTGGTTCCGGGAATAGGCAAATGACCGCTCCTGGTTGATTATAAAATTTCAAACGGCCACCTCCAGAATGAAGACTCAGCAAATGCCTGGTGTAATATTCAGTTCCGGTTTCGAAAATATTCGCAGTTTCCGGTCACGTGAACGAAGGTGTGAGAATACGTTCGTATAAGTAATTCGCACGCTGTTCTTGTATTTGCATATTACTTCTAGTTCTTCGAGTGTGTTGATAACACGATGTTCTAAACTCATGTCTCTCTCTCTCTGGTTTATTTGGTTCACCGCTACGACATGGTGTCAGGAGTAAAATTAAATTAAAGCGAACCGAAGCGAACCGAAATTAAACCGAAGCGAAACTTCACATCATGGCTACTGCTGCGGGATTCAAAACCCCGGAGATGAATTGGGACGCCACCGACTTGCGGGATCAATTAGCCAAGTTCAAGCAATACTGCGACTTGATTTTCAGCGGGCCATACTCAAAGAAGTCGCCTAAGGAACAAGCCACGTTCATTTTATTGTGGATTGGCAGGCAGGGTTTAGAAACTTACAACAGTTGGACCTGGACAGAAGCCGAAGACAGCACGAATCCAGCGAAAATATGGGAGCGATTTGAGAAACACGTAGCGCCGAAAGTGAACCACAGGTTAGCCAGATACCAGCTTCAACAGCTCAGGCAGAAAAATGATGAATTTGTCGACGTCTTCCTGACACGTTGCCGAAATCAAGCCACGAGGTGCCGATTCGAATTCAGAGACAACGACGAGACGGACGAGCGCCTGATCGAGCAACTAATCGTTGGAACCAAACACAAGAAAGTACAGGAAAGGTTACTAGAAAAAGGCGAGCGGCTTACTCTCGACGAGGCTATTGACATCGCCAGGACCTATGAAGCCACCCAGTCACAAATGGAAGAGTTGGATGGCAAAAGCAACAAAGACATTCATGGAATTAACGAGAACGAGAGCGAGAACAAGGCAAAGAAATGCCCTAACTGCGGACTGGATCATCCTTTACAGCCCAGAAAGAAATGCCCTGCATATTGATCTGTGTGCCTAAATTGCCAGAAAGAAAATCACTGGGCAAGGGTTTGCCGCTCCAGAAACCAAGGAGGAACACGAGGCAAGCAAAGGAACAGAGAAAACCCTAGGTCGCGTCATCACTCCAGGAGTAAAGACCGACGCAACAGACGAAGATCCGCAAGTGGAAAACGCAGAGATGGAAATAGAAGAGAACTGAGCGATCAGTTTGAAACAATTACATTTGAATCAATCATAGTTGATGTTATTGGGCCTCAACCTCAAACTGCAAACGAGGTATTTGTCACCGTAAACGTTGACCTACACAGCATCAGTAGTCGCCCAGCTGCGCTCAAGGCCAAGTTAGACACAGGAGCTCAAGGAAACATACTTCCCTTGAGGCTGTATCGCCAGATGTATCCTGAGAATTTCACATCGGAAGGCTTTCCCAAGCCAGGAGTTCTTGAACACTCACCTACAGTGCTCACTGCTTATGGAGGGGCCAAGCTGGTTCAACATGGGAAGTGCCGGATTGATTGTGTCTTTAACGGCAGGAAATCAGGAGCAACTTTCTTTGTCACGGAAGCAGATGGACCAGCCATTATTGGGCTGCCAACATGCCTGGAGCTCAACCTTGTCACTCTAAACTGCTCTGTGCAGCAAGGTTCACCATTGAACGCCAACCATACCAGTGAACAAGTTACACTCATTAAGGACAAAGGTGACTTAGTGAAACGTTACCCTAATTGTTTCGATGGTGTCGGGAAATTTCAGGGTCAGTACCACATCACCGTGGACCCGTCTGTAACCCAGTTGCCCATGCTCAAAGACGCGTGCCATTGAGTTTGCGCGATGGCATAAAGGATTAGCTGGATGATATGGAGTCCCGAGGGATTATTACCAAGTTAAAAGAAGGCGAGCCGACAGCTTGGGTGAACCGTCTGGTGTACCGCAGAAAGCCAAATGGTAAACTGAGAATATGCCTAGATCCCAAAGATCTAAATAAAGGTATTTCCAGAGAGCATCACGCGATCCCTGCCCTGGAAGAAATTCTCCCAAAGCTAAGTAGTGCCAAGTACTTCTCCATTGTTGATGCAAAATGTGGTTATTGGAACGTTGAGCTAGACCAAGAATCGAGCTATTTAACCACCTTCAATTCACCGTTTGGCCGCTGACTGAACCATTTCTAAATTGTCTAAATCGTTTACTGTTTCAGCAGACCGTTTAACACAAGAGCACCTAACTCCCCGCATTTAGACAGTATCATTTCTCAATCATTTATTCCATTTCGCAAACCATCACTAAACCATTTATGTTTGGTCTGTGTCGTTTAACAATCTTGTATTTTTGGTGGTCACGGCCGCCCATACTCCGGAGTCATTTCGTCAATAGTTGACTTAAATTCCTCTTGTTGCCGAAACCAAGCTGCAAAACATTAGATGTTTCATTGTTTACATTGCGATTTTAGTGCTCGACAGTTTTCGTAAACAAGGAAGTGTAGCTTGATTTTTTGCCTTAGAATACGAGGTTGGAGAGATTAAATAACTTACCATTAAATACTGTTACACCAAACTTTGTCGCCATTTTTGTGTTTTCGTACAGC
>JAHPZR010007812.1:5000-12500 GCA_019787425.1 Platygyra sinensis | reverse complement strand
CTAACGACTGATAAAGAATGTTTTTCCCGATACGTCTCTATCAAATAAACAAACAACAACCATGGCACTTTTTTTAAACTTTCAACGAATGCAATTCAATCTTAATTGCTACACAGAAACAATTTGTCCGTACTTTTAAAGACGACTTTAACTTGTTTTCGTACTCTGGGAATTCTGAGTAGAAATAATACTTCTTTTATATATATAGCCTCTTACCTCTGACACCATTGAGCATTACGCAGCAGACCAGCAGAAACACGTTCTTCCTTGCAGAAACCATTTTGGCTTGATGTTCCAAACATATATATCACGACTCCTTGGAGTGAACAATCTAACGTGGAACAGTTTAACCTGAAATATTTATAGTGACACAAAAAAATTGTAGGATATCAAATTCCTATCCTCGAACCCAGCATGGTCACGTCACGTTTCAGCGTAAAACAAACTACCGTACGATGGGGATAAGGAAATAAAAAGCCGAGCCATGGTACAATAACAAAACCCAGTCAATAGTGCCCAGCTTTCTTACTATAGCAATAGCAGTGTTTGGGATTCCCATTAAATAATACACACTTTTGGGATAACGTGGAAAGAAGACTGCTAGACTGTTAACCGAATAACGGTACCGATAACGGGTCCCGTTATGTAAGCTGGCAAGCGCTTATGCATTGATAGGAAAGCGCCTACAGGGAAATAAAATTACTTCATGTTGCAACAGACAGAATAACATGATCGATAATCCCTGATAACAACAGATCTTATTGTTACTGGATAGAATAACTATGTAAACCAAACACTTAGTAAATCTTCCTAGACTGCTAAACCTATCTATGACAATGATGACAGCAACCATTCTCGCGGAAGTGTCTGCAAGGAAATCACAGCGCTTCAGCTCCAAAAGAACATGATCTACATTTTCTGTTAAGTCTCTCAGTGAATGGGCATAGCAACAACGCGAACCAAACACGTAGAACCTCTTTTTTTGTTTGTCTCTTTTAATGATATTTTAGAAATAAACCTTTTGATGTTTCCAATATTTTAATATAGAAATAAGGCTGGTAGGCTGTCGAACGTACCTATAACGACGACAGACCATGATGACAACTCATCAGCGATAGGTTTCTTATGTGCGCGCTCAAGCCTCTACAAGGAAATGATCGCGATTCAGCTCGAATTAAGAACATGATTTGTACTTCCCTTGCAGATTTGTCAATAACTGCCCAGACTCACAAACTACTCATGCCAATCACGTAGCTTGAAGTGTTATGACCGCCGGTTTGAATATCAGAACAATATTACTTCCTACTGCTGCTGTCTGTTTCCTACCTTGAAGTCAGACAGCTTATTTTACGAAAATAAAACCCCAAATACTCGCCTTACTAATAGTATGTTTCCCTTATACTGTCGCTGGCAGTGATCAAATGCTTCAGTGCTAAAATGAATATTAAGCAATTATTGAATGAGGCTGAGTAGGATATGAAGAATTCTGCAGATCAAGGAGGGTGTTATCCACAGAGGCCGAAGGTCGAGGTGGATAACACCCTCCGAGATCTGCAGAATTCTTTATACATGTATCCTACGAAAGCCGAATTCAATAACTGCTTTATTATTCATTCTCAATACTACCCCGTTCTTAAAGGAGTTTCGCCATTTCGTTCTTTGTTTTTCCGCTCACCAAATATAACACAACCTTGTCCCCAGGTTTTCTCGGTAAACGGTTCAATAATCTGCAGCGGGCTGCACTTTTGACGTCATTGGTTCAATATTTGGTCAACAGCAGCCGACAAAAGCTGTTATGCTTGTGGTTTTAACCAATAAGAAACGGGGAAATATTTTGAATGAATAATAATAATACTCGACGTTTTTGCTTTTTTCTTGCGCTCCCCTCTCTCCCTTGCGCTGGTGCTTATGTATTGTATATACTCGCGTCTACTTTGCTCCACTTCACGCGGATAGTTATAGCAGCCGGTGTTTTGAAGCAAGGGAAATGTACAAAATAGGTCCTGGTTTGATGGTGCCCCATTTAGCTGCCTATCGTCATGTCCCATGCACCTAATTACCTCCCTGGGTCTCGGTGAATGCTATTTATTTACAGTACTAATACCGTAGATACTCTGAAGCGAGTGTACCCACCGGCAGACTCCAAGGGTTGACATGATTTAGTCCCGGGGAGAGTTTCATAAGAGCCCAACACGAACCATCGGACAGCTTTTCGACAGCTCATCGAAAACTGTGCTGCCCTGATGCTCAGCTATAAGAAACTTGTCCCTACAGCACAAATGAATGTCGATCGAGTCGCCGCGGACAATCATGATTACAAAACAAGAGCCGTACCACAGGCGAATAACAAATGACTGTTTTGTGTTTGTAAAAGTCGGTCTTTCACGCCCGATTAGCTTAATTTTGTGCTGTGCAGAGTCCATGATATGTTTAAGTCCACTTACTACATTGGCCGATTTTTTTATTATTATTATTTTTTTTTGTCAAGAAAATGAAAGTTCGTCAGTCAAGGTATCATTTCCCGAAAAATGTAAGTAAGATATTAAAACGCGCACGAGTTATTGAGAAAAAGAGATTTTTTAATAAAAGTTAATTAACCGCCAAGGTGTCATAATCCTTTCAGTCATTGTCTCCTCAGCTATCTTTTCGCAGCAAATGACATAACATCATAAAATCACTGACAAACACTATTCACTTCCGTATTGCTTTTCTTCGTGGCGTATTAACCGTTTGATAATTAACAATTTAACAATTTATTACACACAACCAAGGTCTCGTAAACACCGTTAATATATTGCTATTCCCAAAAACGAACACACTAACAGAGATAGAAAAAATCCTCTCATACAAGCAAACCAAAATGCTGAAAATATATCTGGGAATATGTCCCGTCATAATCAGTTCTATAGGTGGCAAAGGAATTCCTGAACGAATATAATGAAATACAGCGTTAATCAAATATGTCGCTTGAGTAAATATCACATGAAAACAAAGCCAGTTAGACAAAAATGAAATAGATCCCAAACATTTCCTAAAATTGGTGCCAACAAAGACGGCATGAAGTATTAAGTATAAAATTATAAGGAAGGCTGTCCTCGGTCACGAAACCCGCCTAGACACAAAAGAGCTAGCTCTATCACTTGATTTCTTAAATGCTACGTAGCACATGGTCATTGGTCATAGCTGCAGACATATGTAGTGGTGCATTAGTAAATAGAAGTCTTTCAAATGAACTGATTGACTGGGGCGGATACAGGATTTTAGAGAGGAGGTTGGAGATATGGACCACCGTGGGCGGACCCTGTAGAGGTCCCTGGGGCATCCTCCCCTTGAACTGAATTTGTAAAATTGAGGTCCTCGGAAATGGGATTTCCGGTAATCTGGGGTCAAGCCAGAATGTTGTAACGTTTCATTTTTTGTTAATTTAGGGGGTTCGATTGAACCTCTGGAACTCCTCAAATGCAGAAAAGTTTGGCAATACAACTGGTTTTATAACTTGAAATAACTAGTTCACTGTATTAGAAAGAACGAGATTTTGAACGCAGCGCTAATAGTTTTTTTTCCATTGAAGGTAAATAAGAGTGCCTGCCATATAAAGCCATATATGCAAATCAATAGGGAGCAAAATGATTCTCTTAGCCTAACTAAATAAACGGATAACTCTGTAAACCTGCGCAGAACTTTTTATTTGATAATTTTTTGAGTGTTATTTTTTAGTGTTTTATGGCTGTGCAAAGCTGCAAGTACTGTGATGCAGTCATCGATCGCAAAGTGATTATGTTACCAGGGCAACCCTTAAAAAATTGATTTTCTTTAGATTATTTCTAAATTTAATGTTTCTTACCAACAGTTCAATTCATATCTATGGTACTGTTTAATGCAGCGTAACTAACTACGTTTCAGTTGTTTTCAGTTGAGAGTACACATCCACTAATAACAAACCACACTTGAGTCCTCGTTGTGATTACAGTGACCTGGCCCAATCTGGTCAACTGGACAATTTAATAATGACGTCTCCGATCCCTGGAAATTTATATGATCTCTCAAGATAGGTCCAGATCCCGGACCATATGCTGCACCTGTAGGGGCGGAGGTTGCACCAGAGAAGCCAAGCTCACGGTACGCCACATTTGCGTCATTCATATCCCAGGTATCATCCCACACTGTGCCCCATACTCCGTGCTCATAAACTTCCACACGACCGTAGTTACGTCCGCCACCTGCCAAACGAATGACAGAGGAGCCTTGACGACACTGTACACTCGCGTCTTGGCCATGATTACAGCTATTGTTTCCCCAATCACTTTGAATGCAGTCGTAGAGGTGTAATTCACTTCCCGAGCATGCCACGTTACTTAACCATATCGGACCGAATCCTTAACCGTGTGTTGCGCCACTAGACGCTTGAGAGGCTTGTGGGAAACCAAGCTGTTTGCATACCACGTGAGCATCATTTATATCCCACTGATCATCACAAACTGTGCCCCATTGGCCATTATAGAAGAATTCAACTCTTCCAGTTGATGGCGTTTTACCATTGATACGGGTGCTTCCATCTGTTATGACTAATAAGGACAATATACAAATATTTAATTATCAAAAAGTGTGAAAATATCTGTTTCTTAGTACAATATCAATTTTCGCCAATTCCTGTGTTCTCATTACATTCTGTATATGACATCACTGTACTGTAATTTAACTCGATTGATGCTAAGCTTAACCTTATGTACATAGTAATAGAGAATTTTGCTTGGATTTGTTGTATCCGGTTTACTCTACAACGAAGATTTCGCTTACGATTTAGGATATAATTTTATCATTTCTACGCCATATTTCTTAAATAAAGATTCATTAGTAACCTTTTGTTTGTTTTAGAACGATAAATCATTGATTTGAAATCTTTCGCTCACATACCGGTTGGCCAGTGCGCAGCGGTTTTCCATCGATTTCGAAGGTTCCGTTTGCGGGAGTTGTTTCTCGGCCCTCCACGTTGACAATTCCTTCAGGACAAGCTTTTGTTTTACCCCTTGCCCATTGTATAAATTACCTTTGCTGTAATAAAATTGTTCATCGAAGCCTAAATCCTTCCATGGAGTCGCCATTCTTTTAATGAAACCCTTCGTGACTGTACCATAATCCTTTTCAAACCACAATTCATACGTCATTAGTAATCACGCAATCAAGTATGGCGCAATCGTTGCGTCAATCTGGAAACATTTTTATTTTTACGGTCTTCAGTTACTTCAAAGGGTTTCCTTTGCGGTTTTTTTCCTTTCAAGGGTTTTTTCCTATCAAGTGTTTATTCCTCTGAAGGTAAGTACCTTTTTTATTGTCTTTTACACTGATGCACAAAATTTTATTTCATTTTAATAGGGCTTTAATTATTTAATTATATATCAATCCCCAGGGGGGCTGTTTCCGCCTGCGGGATAATGCGCTTCGGCTTTTTCGGCTTTTGGTACAGATTTTGTTTTCTTTTCAGCTTTAAATGGAAACATTTCATTCAAAAAAAGTTTTTCACTTTCCTTTGCGGGCCTCGTTAGAACTTTCATTACGAAGAAAAATTTTTTTTCGTCTTCAAAGTTCGTTTTTACGGAGAGTCACAAGTTCTTCTTCAATATCTTTTCCTTTTCTCTTCCACCGGACTCGACACGGGGGTGTCGGGCAAAGGTCTGGTACGGGACTAGAAACACCCCTGCTCGGTTGGGCTTTGCCCCTGAAGATTCTCAACCATATGAGCCTTGGTGTCGATGTTCCTGTCTTTTTCCACCCGGGTGATGTTACATATTTTTCTTATTTCTTCTCTTGAATTCGATACCCTCTCAGTGGTTACCTAATACATAATTCAATTACAAATCTATTAGTCATTCAGACACTGCTTTTCGATTTGGGTAGCACACAGTCTCAAATTTTAGACTGTGCAGGGTTTTGTCCGCCCCTGCCCTTTCACCAGGACCGGGTGGCTGTTGGCCCAACAGCCTAGTACCCGATTTAGGGTCCCTCGCTCAGGGTTACGAGTTACCCCCTTTTATTATTTTCTTTGGGAATTTTTGTATAATTTTCCCTTTATCTTTTCGAATTATGTTGAAAATTGTTTTTTGAAATTTTTCCACCTCAAGTTATTTTGAATATAAAAATTTTATGAATTATTTTGAAAAAATATTTTTCTGAATTTTTCCACCTCAAGTTATTTTGATTATGTTAATTTTTTCAGCTTCAAATTCATTTAGATATGATTAAAACAAATAAAATAAAAGCAAATTATCTCTAGCATTTAATTTGAATACAGCACAAAATTGAATGTATAAGAGAGATTTCCCTTACAAAAGAAATAATTTCACAACTCATCTAAAAACAAATTCACAAAACAATTTTACAACTCAGTTCTTATGAAATCTTTTCTAGGTCAATAGTTTCTGACCATCAACTTAGGATGTGAATTTTAAGGTGAACTTTCAATGACATCATCCTTCAATTCCCATACACAGTATATAGGTTTCTTTTTATTACATCCTTTTCAAATCTGTTTCATACTGCTTATTTAATTTCTTTTGTAAAAATTTTCACATGTAAATTTTATAACCAAAAATTTTTACTTAACCCAGTTCCCTGTGGTTATGGACCAATTTTCTGCTACTGAAATTTTCAACTCATCTATACGAGATCTACCAAGGCCAAGATTAATCCAAAAAAGAAGGAATTTACTTACTCTGTTAAATGGAGATGCTTTTTACCCATTATCCACCTGGCCACAAGACATCCAACAATTATTTTGGAAGAAACCCATTGGAGATACCGACACATTTAAGCTGATGCTGTTTTTCCTGGGTAATGGCTGTTCAAAGCATCTGATAACAGAATGGATTCTTACATCTCAACATTGGACCACACTACAAAAAGGAATCAAGAGAGCAAGACAAATAAACTTTATTAATGACAACTTGGACTCTAAAGCTAATATTTGGTTCTATTATGATATTCATCATGCCACTTGGCTATTTCTCAATGGAGAATTCAGAAATACCAATAATCTATAAGTTTTGAATAATATAGATCCCATATTTTGAGAGCAAAGATACCAATAATCTGTAAATTTAGATTCATATAGATCATATTTTTTACAGAACGAAAAATACTGTAAAAATGTTTTTTCTTTTCAACAACAAGAGGGTATTAAGTTTTTAAATGCTATTTGTAATTTTTATGCAATGTTTTCATCACATTAAATCATTTAAACTTACATCTTTGGGTCTCTGTATTTTAATTGTAATTTTTATGTTTCAAATTGATATCCCTTGGGTAAAATTTTGGGTTTCAAACATATACACATCAAATTTTCTAAGTCAATTTGGACAATTTTCCTTTTTATTTCCCTCATCCCAAATTTAATCACTAACTTTAATTACCAATTTTAACCTCCCCTTTCTTTTTTAACCACTCCATGCTAATCTCTCCTTTATATTATTATTATTATCATTATTGTTGCACTGCCTTGTGGTT
>JAHPZR010007811.1:7500-13709 GCA_019787425.1 Platygyra sinensis | reverse complement strand
CATGAAAAAACATATAATATAATCACGCACGCGAGTTGCTCTGGTTAAATAACATAAAAAAAATTAATATATCGATATTATATGAATATTGTTAATGATGAAGAATTGAAAGTGGCAGTAAAAGATTATAAAGTTTTTCAAAATATACTATATGGAGAAAAATCGCTCTTTTAATTTAAAAAGTAGAGCTCTTCATATTTCATACTACCATTTTCGAGCTACCGAGAACGGCAAACTTTTTTCCGCGTTGTTAATACACGCTTAAAACATTCAAGTTGTCTGGTCAAACTGTTGCGTTTTGGAGCTCTAACATGTCAAATTTTGACAGCTCCGCCTCAATTGAAGCGGAGCTGTCAAAATTTGATATGTTAGAGCTCCAGAACGCCCCATAACATGGCAAATTTTGAAACCTCCGCCTTCATATAGGCGGAGATGTCAAAATTTGATAAGTTAGCCCTCCAAAACGCAACAGTTTGACTAGACAAACTTGATTGTTTTAATTTAAGCGTGTAGGAAAAGGCCCTGGGAACGAGGTTGGAGAAAAAGTTTGTCGTTCACGGTAGCTCGAAAATGTAATGCTTTCGATCTTGGCTATAGCATAAAACAGAATAAAAAATACGTTATTACAATACGCGGCAAAAAGTTTATTTCAGCGACAGTCATTATCCTGATTAATTGATCCATGACAACAATAGACGTCATTGTTACAGAATGACAATATCAAAATTACGTCCTGTTTACTGGTGTTTTCAATTGCTTTGGTAATATGTAATCAAAAAAGCGATTTTACATTGCCCGATACGTTAGATAATAAGTTTCTGATACATCAGAAACCCCATCAGTAAATTTATGGATTGGCTGACTCATTAAGGGAAAGTTGCGCTAGTATGGGATCGTTGACTTCCTGTTTTCCTAAGGATTTCACACAATGTGAATATTTTGAAAAACACATATAGTTTACAATGTGAACATTTTAAAAAAACATATAGTTTACCATAAAATGACAACCCTTTACCCCCGATGGTGATACAATATACCATTTGAAAGCCACTGATTAGCTTATTTAAGAATTGACATCACCAGCTCAGTATCAAGGAGATAGACATTTCGAGAGAAATTGCTTTAAAATGCAAAAATGAACGACTTAAAAAATGTATCAGCCTTCTAATACAGTAGGTATACCCCTAAACTATAGTTTATTTAGCAGCTCTTAGTGCTTCATTTGAAACAAGTCTTGCATTTTATTCCGGTTTGCATCCCCCCCCCCCCCTCCAAAAAAAAAAAGTTTCAAAACGTGTCTGGGTGGTTAACCATGTCTTTTTAGGAGGGGGTCACATTTCTATGACTTCAAAGAGCAGATCTTCTCAAGACAATTTTTGTCGCAAAAAATCATAGAAATCCATCAAATCTTCACAAAGTTATGACATTGTGTACCAATTGGCACTCTTAAGGGGTAAAGGGTTAATAGTTCGAATAGCTCGAAGAACTGTTCTGGAACCGCAAACTCTTATACCACTTAGGTCTGCATGATTTCCTCTGTTATTTTTTGATGCAAATAAGACTTTTTGCCATCATCGTTTACGTCAAACTGTCTAGTCACGTCTGTGCAAAGGACTACGTTGTTTGAGCTCGAGGCAGTTCTTGGGAATCAATGGCAGCCGCGAACGTGGAGGAAAAAATCGACGCTTACGTCGATACTGAAGGCATGGGTACTGCTCCTCCAACGAATGGACAAAATGACTCATCAGACGCAGGATATGTTCAAATCGGCAGTATCCCTTGCAGAACCAAGCTTGTATATCTAGGCAAACAACTTCTTCACTTGGTATGCTTGGGTTACAGTTTCTATCTCATCTGGCTTCTTGCATACCTCAAGGACAACAATAACTATTGGTTCCTTAGCTTCATTCCACTCTGCTACAATTTTGTGCCATTTTTGTTCTTGTGCAAGGCCTATCACAAGAACGGCTTAGTCCTTGAAATCATTTCACAGCCTTCGTATGGCGTTGTCTTCAATCTGATGGTCTGCTTTACAATGCTAACTCGCCAAGCTTACTACAGCCGCCAGCCGGACCATTTCATTGGACCAAGATTCATCATCCTTTCTTTGCAAGCAAGCATCATTCTGATTTTACTGGACTTTGTCCTGGAGAGAGTAAGAAAACAGCAGAACTTGCTTGATTATAAAGATGTCTTGGCCCGCATGTTACTTGACTTTGTTGACATTTTTAACATGGTGGAAATTCTGTCGGTGAATGTTTGTGTTGGAGTCGGATCATATGTCTCTGAAGACAGCTCCACAGAGAGAGCAATTCAGGCTTTTTGCACGATGTCCTTTTGCATAGTTTTACCGCTTGCGCAGACCGCAATGGGTATGTTGCATCAAGATGGGGAATATTTGTACTCAAAGATAACCATATCTTCTAGTGTGCTCCAAAATATCCCATTCTTAGTCATTAGAATTGTTGCCTGGGTGCAGTATAACTTGTACAACTTGGGTTTTCTCGTGAAAAACGTATATGTTATAGTCCTTTCTATTGCAATATTATATAAAAATGGATTTAAGGCTTTATATACTTTAAATAACCATCGATAGTTTCTATTTCGGTTGTGTGGGCTGATTTTGTTATCTTTTAATCAGTTAGAGAAAGCTAGGTATTCGCCCCTGACACCAGATAGATGTTAGAATAGAAAACATATTTAATAAATAAGCTTGATAAAAATAAAGCTGGCAGCTGTAGTCATAGGGTCATAGGCAGATGTAGTCATAGGGTAATGCTTATATATACGTGCACTTGTTATTGTAATTGATTCGTTTTTATGTGAGCTCAGTGCAAAGGCAATTTGGATCCAAATGAAAATTGCAATCGTTTTATTACAATTTCTCTGTTTTGGAACAGTATTTTACTTTATTATCCAAATGCACTTCGTAGAGTACAAACAACGCCCAAAACGAGTACCACTTGAATATCACGCGGTATTTGTATTCCAGAGGACCGGTTAGACAGGTTTTCCCGCAACGCGCAAGCGACGAATTGGATTGAAGTTACGAAAGAAACGGCGGACAATTTATATATTTTTCTGACGACGAAGAGTCGGAATGGCTGGTGAAGATTGATTTAATAGATAAATGGAACGAAGAAAAGCAGAAGACGACAGCAGTTCCCGCGCCAATTCCGTTTCGCTTCACATACTTCTGCCACGCAGTGCATTTAAAATATCCATGGATGTGTTTCTTCACGGAGGAGTTATCATTGTTTAGGCGTTCTCTTACACGATCGTGGATAAATCGCGTAGTGCTCCCGATGTAGTGTTGTTTGTAGTTGTTACACGTAATTTGGTAAACAGCATTGCGTAATAAGCACAGTTTGGTGCTGGAGATAGGGCAGTTGTCCCTCGTGCATGTCCGTTCCTTGTTGTCGTGTGAGAGAGACAGGGGCACCCAACGACAATTTTCGGAAATATATCTGTTCGGAAGACGATTTGAGATCTAGAATTTTCGGAACATTTTTTGTAAAATTTCTTGCTTGCCTGCTTCTCCTAAGATTTTCGAACATCTAAAATATGGTATAACTGCCTATTTTTAACGGATTTTTAACCTAAAAAGGTCACCTATAATTTTCGGGAGCCTTTTTCCTGGCTGAAATTTTCGAAAAGGTAAGTTTTGATCCCTGTAATTTTCGGATCACTAGACTTTCAGCTAGGAAATCCGAACAGATGAAAAATTTTTAGGGGATAAAAATATGCCTATATCTACCGTTTAAATACCAAAATACTTTCAACAATGCTATGTTTTAGTGGTTTTGAACTATATTCTCGTTGGGTGCCCCTGAGAGAGAGCTCGTCTGAGAGTGTGTAATTTGTGCGTGACCGCACTGGTATGCCCTCTTTCCGGAAAATGCTTATGATTCTGTAGTTTAGACGTTGGGAGACATGTAGCAACTGCAACCAACACAGGCAGGAAATGCATCTGAGGTATTCAGTTTAGAGGTCTTAAGAGTTGTTGATCTTTTCAAGGTGGGATATTTTAGCCTACTAGACACTCAATGTAAAGAAACAAGCATATGTACAAAAGCAGCAATTCATTGACTCTCCCGCTCCACTGTACTCCACCATAGAAATCATTAGCTATCCCTTGTTTAGAAAATCAAGAAAACCAATTTGCAAATTATTCAAGTACAGATCGAACACATACTTAGAAGAAATGTGTAACTCAATTAAATCAATCAGTCGAATCATATATATACTGACTGTATAGCGGGTGTCATTTACTTAACCGCTATAATGCAGAATGTACATATATACTCCAGCAGACTTGTCTTGGAATGCGTGACTTGATTTGTTTAAAATGTTGTTCTAGGATTTGAACATTTAGTAGATAGACTGGTGTGTTCATTGAATAAACTTTGAAGTCTTTTGTTCTCTCTTTTTATCTTGTGTATAAAACTGTAGTGTGTTTCGGCTCCTTCGTTTAAAAGCTACTGCATGAGCAGCACTTTTGGGAGGTACAGCTTCATTATGCTGTTTAAGATGATTATAAATTTCGATTTTTTATCGAAATCAAAGAACACACATTGCTCCGTTGATTGTGTTTATGACAAGATAGTGATTTCGTGGTTTCTAGCCGCTCCAGCTCTTAATTGTCTTAATTCAAGCCTTGATTATCGCTCACAGCACAAAACCTAGAGTTTTGCGTATTTTTAGCCTTAAATTTTTAGACTAATTTCAGGCTTCAAAACTTGAAATACACAAAATTGTATGCTGTTTTTCAACTTGTTTTGCTTCCTACCTTCTTGAATTCCCTTAAAGCTGAGTGAAACATTTTTGACCTCGTCGTGTTACAGTCCGGGCAATTACCAGAAGTGGATATGCGATTTCCTGTTCTGTGATTGGCTCACGCAATATCAAAACATTGCCTACACCGCGAAAGGACTAAGACCGAGGGAAATGGCGAGCGAAAAGAAATCTATGTCGGCGGAGACGTCGCATAACAAACTACAGCAATAATACGGGTAAATCCTCCCCATCTATTAATCCCACGATCTCTTGAACCTGCGAATAATTCGAACTAGTAGTCGTTTGCCTTGGATTCGTGGTACTCGGTGTAATTAATTTTACTCCCGATTCGAACCAATCTTCTATCGTACAAAAGCTCAGTTTCGATAAAGGATAAACTGTACTAATACGACTTACTTTGCACGAGGTATCGTTCCACAACCCAGGACTGCCGAAGATCAACAAAGGCTGATTTTGGCCTCGACAGCTGTGATCACCACTTTTAATTTAAGCTAAGCTGTTTGCTGTTGCATTATGAAAGGTATCCATCTGAAATTGTTATAGGGTTATAAAGGTTCACTTTCTTGTCTTTAAATTTATATTTTATCCATACTGATAAATCTAGAATTGATAGGTCTCCATTTAGTTTTTGTGGCTGTGCCTTTGTTCAAAATTATGGAGCGTTTTGAAGCGCTAATATATCAAATTTTACATAATTAGCGCTCCAAACCGCTCCATAACATGTCAAATTTTGACAGCTCCGCCTCGATTGAGGCGGAGCTGTCAAAATTTGATAAGTTAGCGCTCCAAAACGCAACAGTTCGACTAGACAAACTTGATTGCTTTAATTTAAGCGTGTAACAACGCGGGAAAATGTTTGTCGTTCACGATAGCTCGAAAATGGTAGTAATGTTTTGGATCTTGACTATAGCATAAAACCGAATAAAAAATACGTTATTACAATACCCGGCAAAAAGTTCATTTCAGCGACAGTCATTATCCTGATTATTTGATCCATGACAACAACAGACGTCATTGTTACAGAATGACAATATCAAAATTACGTCCTGTTTATTGGTGTTTTCACTTGCCTTGGTAATATGTAATCCAAAAAGCGATTTTACATTGCCCGATACGTTAGATAATAAGTTTCTGATGCATCAGAAACCCTATCAGTAAATTTTATTATGGATTGGCTGACTCATTAAGGGAAAGTTGCGCTAGTATGAGATCATCGACTTCCTGTTTTTCTAAGCATTTCACACAATGTGAATATTTTAACAAACGTATAGTTTACAACGTGAACATTTTAAAAACATGTAGTTTACCATAAAATGACAACCCTTTACCCCCGAAGGCGAACGACAGTTTTTCCCAAATCGGCAAAGATACTGTGCCTGTGTACAATATACCATTTGAAAGCCACTGATCAG
>JAHPZR010007811.1:0-2500 GCA_019787425.1 Platygyra sinensis | reverse complement strand
TAAGAAAACCTACAGGTAAGAAAACCTCTTTTTTAATTGACAAGTCCCTAGGAATATTTCAAAACGTAATATAACATAACAAAATAAAACATAGCGCAACGTAGCACAGCATAGCAGAGCAAAGCACATAGCAAAACAGGACAACATTGCACCACACAGCTAAACATAGCGTAACATAGCACAACGCAGCATAACATAGTACAACATGCACACCGTAGCATAACATAGTACAACACAGAGCAACGTAGCACAATCTAGCGCAACATAGCACAACATAGTACAACATTACACAACATAGCAAAACATAGCGCAACATAGCACAACGTAGCATAACAAAATACAACATAGCGCACCGTAGCACAGCATAGCAAAACATAGCACAACATAGTGCAACGTAGCATAACATAGTACGACATAGCACAACGTAGCATAAACTAGCATAACATAGCCTTACATAGTACAACATATAGTAAAACATAGCACAGCATAGCGTAACATAGCTCAACGTAGCATAACAGTGCAACATAGTTCAACGTAGAACAGCTTAGTACAATATAGCGCAATGTAGCACAACGTAGTACAACATTGCACAACATGGCACAGCATAGCACAACTTAGCAAAACATAGCGCAACGTAGCACAGTATAGTACAACATTGTGAGACATAGCACAACATACTACAAGATAGCGCAATGCAGCACAACATAGGAAAACATAGCACAACATAGTACAATATAGCGCAATGCAGCACAACATAGGACAACATAGCACAACGTAGCACGACATAGCAAAATGTAGCATAACAAAGTACAACATAGCGCAACGTAGCACAACATAGTACAACATTGCACAACATTGCAAAAACATTGCAAAAACATAGCGCAACATAGGGCAACATAGCATTAAAAAAATATAAAAAATAAATTAAAATAAAATAGAATTATTACTTATATGGCGCAAAATACATGTGGATATGATCTCATGCGCTGTACAATAAGACTAAGCAAAATAAACTATGAAAACGAACTATAAAAGGCTAAGAATATACAATTTGACTAACTAAAAATAAAAACGAAGTATAAAAGCAAACCTGAGAATGCCTGTCTAAAAAGGTGTGTTTTAAGAAGTGTTTTAAAACAATTAAAATCATTTGCTGCTCTAATATTTGATGGCAATCTGTTCCAAAGTTTAGGAGCAGATGCCATAAATGATCTATCACCTAAAGTTTTCTTAGTTATGGTCATGGGTGGCAATAATTGTAGTTCAGACTGAGAACGTAACATCATATGTCCGAATTGTTGCTTAACGTTAATTAAATCCGTAATGTACTGAGGTGCCAGCCCGTGGATAGCCTTGAACGCTAAAATAAGTAATTTAAATTCAATTCTGAAACAAACAGGTAACCAATACAAGAAAAACAAAGTAGGAGTTATATGACAAAACCGAGGAAGGGAACAAACAAGTCGGGCAGCACTATTCTGAATACGTTGCAACTTGTTGAGATGTGCGGCTGGTAGACCAAACAGCAGACCATTGCAATAATCAATACGTGCGGTGATGAATGCATGAACGAGTGTTCGTGTGGAGTCTTTAGATAAATACTTAGTACAACATAGCGCAACGTAGTAGGACATAGTACCGCATTGCACAACACAGTACAACATAGCAAAACAGAGCACAACATAGCAAAAAAGCGCAACATAGCACAACATAGCACAACGTAGCATAACATAATACAACATAGCGCAACGTAGCACCACATAGCACAACATAGGACAACATATCGCAACATACCGCAACATAACACAACATAGCGCAGCATAGCGCAACTTACCACCACATAGCGCAAAATAGCAAAACATAGCACAAGACAGCAAACATAGCACAACAGAGCGCAACATAGCAACAACTACAACACACACTTAATTACCCACTTAGAAGTTACAATACATTGAAAAGATAATTTTGATTATTTTAAGGGGTTACCAGCTTCCTGAAATAACTAAAAAGCTAAAAACATCAGGAAGCTGGTTTAAGTAGTATAAATTAAATATTTAGAGCGGAGGTAAGACAGTTATACGGAAATACATTCTAGCTAAGCTATCACACACACAACATATACACACTTTCAGCATTAACATACACTGATAATAATAATAATAATAATTATAACAATAATAATAATAATAATAATAATAATAATAATAATACCACATCATAGCAAAACATAACACAACACTGCAGAGCATAGCACAACATACCACAACATAGTGAAAAATAGCACAACATATTGCAACATAGGACGACATTGCATAGCGTAATACAGCACAACATGGCACAACATAGCAAAAAATAGCACAACATAGCGCAACATGGCACAACATAGCAAAACATGGCCCAACATAGCCAAACATAGCACAACATAGCGCGACATACATGTATAGCACGACATGGCACAACATAACATAACAATGCACAGCATAGGACAACACTGACCACA
>JAHPZR010007808.1:42500-53727 GCA_019787425.1 Platygyra sinensis | reverse complement strand
ATAAACGATTGGCAAACATGTGTTGGTAATTGTCAACCAATCAAAACACGCACTCTATTCGCGTGATTTATTTGCGTGACACTTCACAAAATGGGGGACGCGAGTCAACACTTTTTAAATTTTCATCTATAGCCTACAAAGATACTAAAAACAAACAGAACAAAACGGAGGAGCGCGCGGACAAACTGGGATTCGTCTAAACCTTTCTATTTCTCCACACTTTTTGTTTCTTCTCTTTTTTTTCCTCTGTTTCACTGTTGTATGTGAGTGCCACTGCACTAAAAAATCGACAATGTTGCAAATTATACCGTGTTTATTATTTGAATCGACGTGTAGGCGAAACGACCGGTCACCGCTAAAATAAGTATTTGATTCGGCGCATGTAAAATGCGATGTTTAAACCAGGCCTTAGACATTTGCAAGTTGAAGAATTTTTACTTTGTTAATATACGTATACATGTACATTGTCAGCATTGTGGGAGCCCTAATTTAATATTATTAGAAATAAACTTCATGCGTATCTTAATTGCGAAAAGAAAATTACATTGTAAAAGAGTGGTTATGGGATAATTTAATCTTACTGATAAAACTAGTATAAGCAATAGTACACAGTAAATGGGCAAAAGAGTAGACAACGGGGTGGATTTAATTGAAAAGCTAGTTATATGTATGTTTATAAAAAGATGAATTTGTTTAAAAGGAGCGATGACAACAACAAGAGATAAACTGAAAAATTTATTGTTATGAGCAATGAAAATGGAGATAAAGATTCCGCTACTGAATGATAAAGAAACCGAAAATTTGTTGTAAAGTTACGCAACAATTGGCACTGAGGTGAGACAAGATTCTTTTTTTAAAATGAATGGCTGTATAGATATCACAATAGAGATGTAGACTGCGAGCTGCAGCAGTCACTCTTTTCCTCGAAAATCCGTCGGGCCGCTAAAAACAAGTAAGCGTGCGAGCGTGACTGTGAGCGTGACATGCGAGCGGCGATGCTGCGAGCCGCTTGTAGCCCGCACTACTAGCGGCAGCGCGTCACTACCACAGTCTCGCTCTTTCGCGTTTTTCCCACAGTTTCCGAGGAAAAGAGAGATTGCTCGCAGTCTAATAGAGCCGGAGGCGGTTGTAACCAGTTTCGCTCAAAAAAAAAAAAGACACACACACACGTAGAATGACCGCTCTCAAGATGCATCGCCAAGAAATACGCCTTCTTTCGAAGAACGGATTTGTTGAAAGATGAACGGAAAACCGAAACAGTGAAGAAGAACTAATCATACCAGGCGACAAAACGCAGCAGAGACCACAATAAACAGGACAGCCATTAAAACAAACGGCTCCTTTAGGATCCACCAAATAGAAAAAAAAACAGTTTTTGACAAAGATCACTTCAATAGTTCCATAAAATTGATCAGCCACTCATAAGTGGGTTTCATGATCAAGGATTATCAAATCAGGTCGTTCCGAAGATTCAAACGGAATACTCAGTGCCTCGCTCTTAGCTTACACGGACTGATACCAGCTAGTACAAGACAGAATATGCCTATAACACAGAACATTCTGTTCTTCGCTTCAACGAATCATACAGAATTTCCACGTTACGCACAAATGTCGCTCTTCCCCAGACAGCGCGAATTATTTTTGTGAAGAACAGCTTTTTTTAAAAAAAGTATCAGTATTTCTCTGCACTCGTTTATAGAAAGAATAATACATCTTATGTCTAGTATCATGCCTGACTTTGCTCGTTATCTTTTATCTGCACACTCTGCGCTTCTTTTTATATAATATTCGGCTCTTCGCTTTAGGTCCCACACAGCGCGAGTTATGTTGCGACTCGTATGTTTCAACAAATCATACAGCCGGAATTTTCCGCGTTTCGCACAAACAATAATACCCAATATTCCGTTCTTCGCATTTAAGAAAGTCCCAGACAGCGCGGGTTATTTTGCCACTTGCATCGAGTGTTTTAACAAATCATACAGAATTTTCCGCAGTTCGCTCAAGCAATTTAAATACCTAATATTCAGTTCTTCTCTTCAAAGTCCCAGACAGCGCGAGTTATCAGTTTTGCGACTCGCATCGAGCTGTGACGAAGAATCGCTCAAAACGTATTATTTGTCGGCAGACGTTTATAGAACGAGTAATACATAGTATGATTTGCCAGGGTTTGCTCCCTAATAATCCACTCTGCGCTTTTTAAAGCGACATCGTATCGAGCTGTGAAGAATCACTTAAAACGTATCATTTGTTTGCACACGTTTATAGAACGAGTAATACATAGTATTCGTGTATCATGCTTGGGTTTGCTCATATTCCGATCTTGGTGTTATTTCTTTTGCGCCTTGTGTCGAATTACTTCAAATCGACTTTCATCGAGTCGAGTCGACACGTGTTGGAACGAGTCGTGACGAGCCGGTCCAGTCGTGACGACTCGTCAACATTTTGTACACTCCGACATCCATCAGTTTTACTTCCGGTAAGCACGATATCCGCTTCCGCTTGCGACTAGACTTCCGGTAAGTCGAGTCGTCAGTGCTCTTGGACGACTCGAGTCGATGCGGGTGTATTGGACATGTATGATTCATAGGCTACCAGCAAATTATATTAATTATTTGAATGAAGAAGCTATATATTTATATACTTTTTTTTTTCGTTTAAGAGATGACTTTCCTGCTCTCAAATATTATCCAGAGCAACATCTTCCAGTTGCTCATTCTCGTCAATGTTGGAAGCTTTGTTACCGCGCCTCCTCTCACGGCTGGGCTGCAAGTACGTTCCATAGGCGCTGTGATGGAAAGCCACACACCGTTACATTAATAAGAAAAAGCCAGTACGTGTTTGGAGGATACACCGACATCCCGTGGGGTAAGGCTGTAAAATAAACAAGCACATTTATTAAATGCTAAGAGTCATGTGTTTTGCATTTTTTTTTTCTTTTAAAGTGGTACTATGATCAAATTTTTACCCCTTGATATTTTAGGTGTATCACATAGAATTCCACGAAAGAATCAAAACGCCGTTTACCGTTTGAAAATATCTGCATTAGTTCCAGAGATATTTAAGTTTGAAAAATGTGCAAAATATGCCAATTAGATGACTGATGACGTCATACACTCAGCCCAATATTATCTCAAGTACATAAATAGAGCTATCTTGGCCAATTTGAAACACAGATTATTGAGACTTGGCAGGCTAATAGTTCTATAGGAAACACACCCGTAGCTATAAAAATCATGTTCCCATGGCAACTCACTCTGCCCCAGTTCCAACCCACTTAAATTCAACATGTTAGTGATCTTAAGCTCGAAAAACGCTAAACAGGGCCACAAACTGTAGCTAACATATTTATATGCCTGCTGGATCATACATACGAGGCACCATTTGTAAATATGAAAACAGAACGCTGAAAGAGGCCAGAAATGCCTTTAATATTGGGGAGGTCTGGAACCCAGTATGTTGCCATGGTAACAAAACTTTTAAGCTCATATTGTGTTGCACCTTTAGTAGAACCTTACTGCAAAGAATCAAACATTTCTGTTAAAAATTGGCCGAGATATCTTTTTTCATCATATTTGATCAAAATTTGATTGAGTATATGACGTCATCACTTGGCCAATTTGCACATTTTAAAAACTTGAATATCTCTAGAACGAAAAGAGATATTTGAAAAAGGTAAACGGCATTTTTCTTCTCATACAGACTACTTGTTTATGTTTTAAAATGGCTTCAATACGAAACATGCGATTTTCGTCATAGTACCACTTTAAATTTTGTAGTTATTAACACCGACTAACGCGTGGTGGGAATCACGTATCTAGTAGTTTGACGATGATTTTAGCTGTTTTTTTATTAATTTTGCTCATCAACTTTGCAAAGTGGAAAGAAAAAACGTCACAGATGTTGTCACTTGCAAAAAAAAAAAGTGTAGTAAAGAAATGCCACATGAATTTTTTTATAAGTATAAACTCCTTTGATGTTTTTACAGCCACTTTCATTTTGGGGAGATGTGAACGAGTTTCGTTGACGAAGAACTTTCACCTTTCAGGAAAATGGCGCAAAATCTAGTCCTTACCTCAATGTTTGTCCAAGCAAAGTTGTTGAAACTCGGCATGTAATCTTTTAATTTCTCAATTACCATGGCGTCGTCTAATTTTAAGTCACTTTTGGCTCACCATGGCAAAGAGGTGATATCAAAGACAAACCCTGCGTGACAAACTAATCAACAACCCTAAAAATGGCTAAAGAAGAAAATTAAAAGCTAAGCACATTCTTAGGCAGATATGACGAATCATTGTTGTAACATGATTGATATAATAGGACTACATTTCGAGACTAGTATAAATCTCTCCGCTAACATTGAAGAATAATCACCCCTGTTGCGCATAATTTTTGCAAAGTCCAATAAATAAATTTTAAGCCATGAAAATCATTAACTTAGACCCGGAATTAGATACAGCTTTTCATCAGTGCACAAACCCAAAATGAACCACAAGTAAGTATCCTTTTTTTAGACTATGAAGTCCAGCTCTTCCTTGGTGATGCATCAGAATATTGCAAAGATTTATAAGGAATATGCCAATCGATCAGTCAATCCTTTTTTTTATTATATAGACACGAATGTTTTACTAGAAAATACTCCATTTCTAATGTTTATGCCAATCTATATACGGGAGGCATTTTAGAATTTTAACATGTCAAAAATGGCCTAGTACCTTTACAAATACATAGGAGAACTACCCGAAGAAAGTGAACTAAACATTGGATCGTTTGTAAGTCGGTTTCGGCTTAGACAGTGTAATACATAGTTTTGCAAGCATCTAAACGTATCGTAACACTGCATCTCTTTTGATACTGCATATTTGTAACAGCAATTAATGTTTTTTTATCTTTTTTTTTTCTTTTTTTTTTGTGCCGGGAGGGTTTTGAAGCATCGCCCGGAACGGCTAATGTCGTTTGCGACATGCACTAGCAGTGCGCAGTTTATCAAGGCACGGCATCCTAATTTGCATGTCTAGAACCTTTCGGCCGTGGTTGGTCAACATATTTAGCTTTGGGAAAACTTGAGTCTTTTTACAGATTTCGGCTACTGTCAATCAAATGGTTGGATGCGTAAAGTAAATCCCAGGTACAGTAGAGTTAACAATAGTGCAATAATTATAGGCGGGCCGCACTGTTAACAAAGCGTTTTGCAAATTTGTGTACAATAGACGACTAACAAACTCCCATTGATCAAGCATCATCTGAAATATCGAAATAGTTTTATGTAAAGCAGGCGATATAGAAAGCTTAACTTGTTATTAGGAGGACTTTTCTTTTTCGAGTGCGGAATGTGGCGACAGGGAACTCGGGTCTCGCGATCCCCTGATGTGAAGGTGCCTTGGATTGCGAGGTGCTTTAATCTTGAATGAACGCCCAGTCTTCCTCGTTTTGGCACATTACACATTACATTTCTTTCGCTTTCCTTTGCGGCGAGGCTTGGTTTGAGTCTGTCGGCCCTAGCTTGTTCTTTTTTCTTTGTTTTTTACTTGTTTTTTCAAGGATTTCCGCTTCTTCTTTTTTTGTTTTCATGATCATTTTGACAATTGTTATTTAGTTGCTTCAGCTTACGCAGTTCTGCCTCCCTTTCAAGATTGGTACCTTGTTCTTGTTAAAGGGCATCAATCTATGTTGTTCTCACCGTTTTCTTTTTTTTTTTTCTTTTTTTTTTTTGTCTAAGCTCTTGCATCTCTTGTAATTCTTTTCCACTTTCTGGCGCGTCAGAGTCTGCCTGTCTTATTGGTTTTCAGATTTTGACAATCTTTTTCTTTCTTCGCGGATGGTACCGCGCTCTTCGGCTATAATTTTTTTAGCGCTGTACGCAGAGCGCTTGAAAATTTGTTTGTGAAACTTTTGAGAAGCGCGCTTTTGTCAGCTTTGAAAATTTTGGCCTCACCCTTTTTGGGGCTTGATGAAATAATCTCGGTTTGAGCGCCTTTCTTTGCTCAAACCTATTGGGCCTATTTTGGTTTTCTTTTCTTGAGGTCCACTCTCTGCAATATTCTTTAGATAGAGTCGTCGGCACTTTCAATCAGAGTCTGCTTGTCTTCTTGATGTGTGAAGTCGTCAAACAAAGGGGTTTCTTTATCATAAGAGGTATCCGACAGCCCGGTCTGCTCGCGCAGCCACATTTCCATTTCGTTTGTTCGCCACCGTGGTAAGACATGGGTGCTGCTTCCGGATACAATAGATGGGTTTTGTTGACCTTTTGTACATTATCACTGTCTTTTTTGTTAGGCAGATCATCAAGTTTTAAATCTTCTTAACTAAATTCGCGGCCATCTGCTATAACTTTATATTTCAATCGAACATTATTTCTTAATTATAAAAATGTTTTAGGTTTGTTATAAAATGCCGTCCGTGCCAGAGAACCTTCGCCCAACGCACAGCGAAACGAAATCGGAAGACATGAAGTCCATGCGCGAAGTAAAGCGCATCACCTTCACCACCTCTGCAGCTAACTCCGGCGAGACGTTGTATGTTCACGTGTCCAAGCTGAACGAAAACGAAGTTCTCGTGCCCGGCTCGCAGGCGATCCGCTTTGACATCGACCTTTCTGGAGGGTACGCCAACAACGTTCTTGTTCAGAACGTCTTGCGGGCGCTTGCGGACAGGCTGGTCGTGAAGATTGAGAGCACCATCTTAGAAGAAACGATTGGTTAAGACATCTACAAGATCTTTGAGGACCTGTCCTTACCAGTAGAAAAGCTGGACAACATGCTGCCTAAGGGGATTCAGATCGATGATCTGTGCAAGATCCGCTCAAAATCGGGGGGCAAGCGAACCTTGGGTGTCGACGCTGAAAACAAATCGAACGAATTTACGGCACCAAGTATCGCATCGAACTTGACCATCGGACTCTGACCGACCGTGGTGTTTTCTATCCCCAAGACCCTTTCTTGATAATGACCTTTTATTTAAAGTGAGCCTTGCATGAGTGTTACAAGTGGTGAAAGGTTCGATCCGACCCATTCCGTCTGAAGTTCAAGCTGACCAACATCCAGCTTGAGAAGAGGCAAGCAGCGTTTGCTCCAGTAACTGAAAGTCTGTCTATGAGCACGCGAGTCGTTATAAGATGTTCCTTATTGCAAAAGGCATTGACACGAGGCTAAATATCACTACAGAAGGGGCCTCAGCTGCAAATCGACCCGAGACGACCGCGAGACGCGAAAGGTTCGGGCGTCGTGAACTGCAATAACTTCGGTATCTACAATTCGCAGTTCAGCATAATAAACAAACAGCTATAATCTGTGCAGCATTGAAATGGATCCTGGCATCATCCTCTTGAACAAGCTTATCGTGGAGCCCACCAATTTTGGGCAAGACGCAGTTCCTCGTGAAGGAGCCTTGCGGTCCCTTCTGTGGCAAGTTCGATTACGCTGTTCTCATCTGTCAGACGTTTGGGGTATGTCATCATCTGGGAGCAGCATCAAGTTGAATTGTGGCTGAAAAATGCAATTTTTTGGCTTGAAGGCACCAACACTCTTAAAGTCCTCGATGACCTGGGAGCTGGTCAAACTCAGCATTTCTGCGAGCCACGCTGGCATCAGCGTGTGGGTTCTGACGTCGCAGCTTTCCAGCATCGCGAAGCCTTTCAGAAAGAATGTGGCAGCCGTCTTTCTGTTTTACACGCGTCGGATAAGACCACAAAGGGCATCTTTGTAGAATACACCGCCGAGCTGAATGAGCGCAAGTTCTCCCACCTTGTGTCCTTGCTGCGCCACCCCTTCTCCTTAGATTTAAATAAGTAAAAAAAAAAATTAAAATCGTAGGAAATGATTCCAAACCTTTCAGTGGCCAAAGCTTTTTTTAAAAAATCTCCTCCGGATTAGCCTTGAACAAGTCGACAAAATTTTAGAAGAAGCTGTGAGGGTTGGAAGTGAGGCAATGAATGGCCTGTGGATATACGTACAGAGAACCTCAAAATGAAAGAACAGTTTCATGAGTAGTTTTCTAAAACCTTAGATCTCTCGTACCAAAGGTGACTTTTAAGGGAGAGAAATTTTACGCAAAAGAAAAAAAAAAAAACATTTACGTACGGGCGCTCCACTCGGCTGGATGACTACTTTCATGTATTAGATTAATTGAGAAAAAAAAAAAAAAGAAATAGAATAATATACGATGGCTGAAGGGAATGATCCTGTGAAGGATAATCATGAACCTGCTGGAAGCTGAGCCATCAAACACTCCTGGCTGGTCCTGACATTCCAGCCCTCCATGAACAGCTTGCAGTTCTGCGTCCATGCGTGACTACTGCACATGGAAAATGAAAATAATTCCATTTGTTTTTAAAGTTCATCAACGAGTCTTCATCTAAATTGCTAATCTTAACACCCTCCGTTATAAGATATCAGATTTTATGTTTAATTTGTTTTCACATGGCCAAAAAATTTCACTTTAGTATACTTTTACTCACCATGCATATATCAAAGCAAACCAATCCCCCCATTGTCAAATTCACCATGCACCATCTGTAAATTAAGAAAAGTGAAGAACTAATAGTTAACTCGCAGCATCCTGCTTTTAAGGAAGTCCACGTCTATGAAAATACATATACAAGGGGTCGTACAGGGATGCTCTCGCGATGCGTGATTATAATTAGCTGATTTAATATCCTCTATTTATTTAATTTGTTTTTGGTTCATAAACCATGCTAATTTACCCAGAGCAGTGCACCTGCGGTGTGTCCGAAATCATTGCAGGTTTAGACCGGTATCTGAGCACTGTTCACCTTTAGCGTCGTTCTGTTCGATAAGCTTCAACATTCTCAAGAAAATGGCTTTGTTCCTGTACATTCTGGGCTCGGTTTTGCCTATCCAATTTAAGCAACATTGCAGCACACAGCTCCAAAACACCATTAGAGAATAGGATAATCATGCAAAACCTCGCTGCATTCATTGTTTTTAAACTGATCAAGGCCACCATTCTAGAAATTCATTGAATTCTTCATTGGACTTTTTTTTTTCTTTTTTTTTCAGCCCATAAGAACTAAAACGTATAGCAACTTTCCTAATCTGGGCTAATTTGGCCGTCTGCTATGCATGGCGGTCTTTCTTGAAACTTAGCCGAAATGTCACGCGGCAAAATATGTTACGCGACTTTTCTAGTTTTCCGGGTCACAGAGCAAATCCTTTGTAGGTTTCAAGCCGTAACAGAAAGACAAATTATGGCAATTTACGAAGCGATTGTACCTGCTAACACAAAGAACCGACTTTACAACTTGCCTCTGCAGTGAGCTTATTAAGAAATACGATTTATGTATTTTTATTTTTTTTTTAAACGTGAGTTTATCGGCAAAAGCTGACTCAAAAGTATTTGTTTACAATTTGCAGTTTATACATGTGCAACAACTGCTACCATCTTCGAGAAGTAAATGGGGACAAGTAAAATGGGGAGCAGGGGTGAGAGCGTTCGCATCCCCCAAGGTGTCCCGGGTTCGATTCCCGGACCCACCGTCATATGTGGGTTAAGTTTGATGTTGTTCCTAAGATAAGACGACTGAACCGATTGGTCAACAAATCAATCCACAGTATTATTCGTTTTGTAATTTCACTACATATCATGAAACATGCTGTACTCCAAGGTGTAACCTTTTTTTAGCCCCTGATTTCAAAGTTTAATTGACGATTAGGCTTAATCAGAGGTTAGTTTAATCGCGGTTTTAAACAGCTGGGCCCTGGATACCATAAAATGATAAAAATGTACTTATGTAGGTCCACTAGATGTTTTATGTGTTAAATGAATCAAACCGAGTGGACGTTTGCTTTTTTTTTCAGCTAATTAATACGCCCCAATGCTTCCTACTCAATAAACATGTATCATTGTCGGGTTATCTTTGCGTCTTTTTTCGCAAAAAAAAAATTGAAATATCAAACACTACCTTACATATACACTGCACTGACGTGTACATCAACATTACTTTCTAATATTGTGTTTAACAAGCGTAACAACAGATATTGGGGATAATCAACAACAACAAAAAAAAGAAATGAAAAGGGTGAAATGATTTTGTTTTTTTTTATTTCCAAGTTGTATTGAATTATAAAGTTTATTTGTTTAAGTTCCGTGTACTTTTAGAACGCAAATTTCCCGTATGATAGGGCAACAAAAACGCGCAAAGAGCACTGGGATGAAATAAAAATATCTCTCTTTCCCAGATTAGGTATAGCGAGACCTGAGCTATCATTATGCAGCCGTAATATCAAGGGCCCGATTAATGGTTATACAAATTAGACAGAGCCTGAGCACAAAATGTCAAACAAGCACTACGGCGGCTCTTATTTTCTTTTCTTTTCCTTTTCCTTTTTTTCTTCTTTATTTCCAAGTGAATTAACATGATGAAAGCCGATTAAAAATAATGAGAGAAAGTAGATTTGATTCAGGGTAACTAAAAAGTTTAGTCGAAGAGCGGAAAGAACGTGCTGGAAAGGAAAACAAATTAGAATACTTTCAAGCTCAAATGTTAGCATAAACAAACAAATAAAATATTTCAAACTCGCATCAGAAAGCGGTTAGTGAGAATAACTTTTCAAGGAATTTTTTTTTAAATAAAATTTCTATAGCAGCCGCTAACCTTAAAAACAATCAATTAGTTTACCGAGTCTAAAAATAAAATCGCTAAGTAAAATGCATCATCGGCAGATCTGTCACGCAACTCGAGCAGAAAAATACCACTAAGAAACTTATAGTTACAACAAATACTGAAATATTGAACTCCGTCTCAGTAAGTCTCATCCAATAGGGAAATATACAGAATTACAAATTTTGCAGTTAATTTATCTGTAGAAGTTTAATGACATTTTGCTAATAAGTCTATCAGTATAAATAGAGGATATTACAGGGCACCCACGTGATTGCGCGACGATTGCGTAACAAATAGGAGTGCGGAGAACCAATCGCAGTCGAGAATTTTATAATATAATAATAATAACAATAATAATAATAACAATAATAATAATAATAATAATAATAATAATAATAATAACAATAACAATAATTATAATAGTAATACTAAAAGTTATTATTATTTTCGTAGTTTTATAGACTTTTCAACTTTTATTATCAATTATATCTAATTTCTATTTCTTTCATGTAAGGTAAGTTATTTTTACTTTTAGTATTATTACCTTATATAATAAGTATTGTAATAAGTTTTGTAATAAGTTCCATATGGATACATGTTAGAATTCGA